>OMLP01029903.1:66851-76959 GCA_900302685.1 Spondyliosoma cantharus
TAGCTGCATAATAGGAAATCAAATGGTCAAAATGAAAAGTTCACAGCTTTAGTTTTGGTTTCTTCTGTATGAAATGTATGGCATAAATAAAAAGTTATAAAAATATGCAAAATATCTGCGACTAGGTAGATTATATCGGGATAGATGGGTCAAGTGTGTTGATGAGCTTTCTGAATCGGGGCTTTTCACTCACACACCCACACTCACTGGGGCCATGTCTTTCGCTATGTGGTGGGTTACTGCGGACGTTATCTCCTTCTGTTTTTGACTGTTTTTGTCGTATGGTGTTGTTCTGGAAAAAGAAGACGCCAGACTCAACTACGTCAGTGCTGTTTGCTTCAGCACTTGCTTTGATATGGCACTGGCTGGATATGTGTTATATATGAGTTTCAAGCACTCTTCATTTTCTAGCGGGTGGGTTCTCAAATGGTGATATAAATTTGTTGTACTACTACCTTTTGCGGCAAACTTTACATATTATGGTTATTTGTTCAACGTCCTCCCTCTTGTGCCCAAACCACCGCCAGACGATGGATCCTGCCTTGTTTTTCTTGGGAATTAATTCTCCCTCCTGCTGCTGCCGCTACCTGAGATCTCTGCTGCTACATGCTGCCGGGCGTATGACGTTGCACGCACAACAGAATGTGATGTACTTAACTAGGTGCGCTTGTTTTATCTCTCTGTGCGGAGAGATGAGTGAGAGTGAGAAAAACCTGTAGTTCAATGCCCACGACTAAAAGCAACTGCGTGACAATTGAGTGTATACTCGAATATTCACGATATAGTCATTTTCTACATCCCACAGAGAACAAGCGGCGATACATCGAGTATATTCGATATATCGCCCAGCCCAAATTGGTAGCAGTTGTTGATAAGCCATCTCCTGGGCCAAACTCTCTGTATCGGACTGCACAGAGAACCACTGGTAGCCCAGAAGTGCTTGTCTCAGAAAAGGATGCTCCTCTTGCTCAGTGTTCAACACCTAACACATATTGCATGTTTGAGTCCTTTATCCATGTTTATGTCGTAGGTGGACAGTCTGCTTCATGAAGATGATTGTCTGTGATTACTTACAAACGCTGCAGCCAACACACAAAAAGAGAAAGAGAGCTATATTGCTTAAGATGAATCTCAAACTGTAATAGCTTAAGTATTCTGAGCATTAACACATTTCTTTCTGGGTTAAGTCCAGTTGTAAGGTCTGAGACATCAACACCCCACATTCCAGCAGGCAAATCTGCTTCTTATGCCTTTTTCGCTGAAAACACCAAAAGCACAGGTTTTACAATTAATATTAACGATGGCTTCATTCTATTTCAAGTATTCCATTCAACCATTATCATCATTAATTTTATCACTGACACCCGTGTTTTTCCTGCAATGACGTGTTAAAATGTTTCCCTTTTTAATTACATTACGAGTCTCTGCTTTGGTTAACCCAAACGCTTGCTTGAAACACTGGTAGGACAAGTCAGTGAATGTGTGCAAATATTAACAGGAGAGGGGCCATTAACAATGATGGCTTGGTTACATGTAGGTGTACAACTAAGCGCTGACAGTGCGATACACGCCTAAATAGATCAGCAGCCATCATTATTAATATTATTGATTAGCCTACACCTGCTTTACAAAAGTCAAAATGTCTGCAGAGGGCATTCCTGGGTACGCACTGAAATGAAGCTCTCAAACCAAAGAAGAAAACCGTAACTGTTCACAGATACCCTTTCTAAATTTTCCTTGGGATAAATAATCTATTTAGAGTGGAAAATCGTCGCGTTGTCGCTTAACGGTAGCGTGACAGATGGCTTTTATTCTAGGCCTATCGCTGAACGACTACATCAAAGCTACTAGTTAGCTATTACATATTTTGCCTAATGAGGGGAGGGTAGGAAAAAACAGAGAAACCGAAGTTCAATGATGTAAAACATATCTACTGCATTTCTTACAGTAACAATGAAAACAGGAATTCATTGTTTCGTAGTAAATTAACGTTCAACAAGTATGGTAAATAAACTCACCAGGTTTCCACTCAGCGCTCCACGGCCATGCAACCATGGAAACGCCGACGCACACATGCTGCCTTTAAGTGCTCTTCATAAAAGATCCGATTTTCAACCACTGGGGTCACATATGTAGAGTAATTTATCAGCAATCATTTTGACTCAGCAAGAAAGTCTAACTAAAAGACATTAACGGTTATAAAAACGTAGAACTGGCTCGACAGTTTATCACATTCGTTGCATGCGACCCGCCTCATTGACGTACTAGTACTTCCATAAAGCAACAATATTAGTCACTTTGACCAAGGATTCATTATGCCGGCACCAGTGTTGGGGATAACTTGTTACAAAGTGATCCGTTAGAGGACTTTGATAACTTCATGTTGTAACGAATAACGTAGCGTGTACGATCTGCATGTCAATACGTTATTTAGCAAGTCTTTCATAAAAGTAACCCGTTAATGTGGAAAAAATGTTGCCATCTAGTGCGCCCACGGCTTTTTAGCCATGGTTTGTCCTTGGCTCCAAGATAATCACTGCTTTGCAGTAAAGCAAAATAGAAAAGAAAACTGTTCCAAACAGTTTGAAAAGCCTAATTGCCGTATTTGTGCCTTTATCGTTTCTATGTGAAGCACTCAGGTAAGGGTTCATTGGTTACATTTTTAATGAGCTAAAGACCACAAAAATTACGGTATACATACACTATACTACTGGTGCAGTTTCACATTGAGCAATCTGTACAGTTAAGAAATAGCAGTAAAAATATTCAAGTCATATTTTACGAGTCACTACGCTGCAAGTTGTGCAGCCACAGTAGTTGCTTGTGTTAGCTTAAGAGTTGCTTCATTCTCTTCGTTTTTTTTTTTTTTATCTTAAAAACACAACTTCTGAATGAATCAGCTTACAGTTGAATGCCTCTGCAATGCACCAAACAAAACAAAGACTGACAGAGGGTTGCAAGATATTTTATTGTCAATGCAGCAATCTCAGTATACAATTACTGGACATGTGAACTAACAGCTCAAGAAGTTGTTCCCAGGTGTCACATAATGCAATAAATATGATCCCTGAACCTCATTTTTATTTTCAATTTCACTCTTTAGCTTGTGCTACAAGAGGGTTACTTTCTCAGAAAACAACTTTCAGGACTGGAGTGGCAGTTGAGGTGATTAAAGGTTTAGTCAACCTCCTCGATGGTCGGTCCAGATGATCCACCACCAGGGGCTGCACCACCGGCTCCAGGGAAGCTACCAGCCATGCCCTCTGGCATACCACCAGGCATGCCACCGGCACTCTGGTACAACTTGGTGATGATGGGGTTGCACACCTTCTCCAGCTCCTTCTGTTGATGCTCATACTCATCCCTCTCGGCAGTCTTCAAAAAAAAAAAAAAAATTAAAAAAAATTATACAATATATATGGAAATATTAGGGGTGTCACGATTCTCCAAAACCTCAATTTGTGTTGCCGGTCATGATTGGATTTTTTGTTTTTTACTTCCTCTTTTAGCACAGATGGTTATGCCATTTTTAGACTAATCTAGCATCATTGGTTTAATGCCATCACTCTAATTTCAAAAGATGGTCTACACGGTGTCATGAGTAATACTTTCCATTAGCCTCTTGCAATGTACCACATCAAGGCCTTAGTCATATTTAAATAATTCATTAATATAAAATGTAACTTGTTTCAGTCAATTGGAAACCAATTGTAAACAAGAAGTCATAGAAGGTACCTGCCACCTAGTGACTTTGTTTTAACTGTAGTGTGTACCAATTCCCTCAGCAATTCTGCTGAATGTTCATTCTGAGAGCTTCATAGGTGAAGGACTGGATTTACAAATTTTCAAATTATTAATGTAGTCTGCTGTGATGGTCTTGTAGCTTGGTGTTGCTCTGGAGGTCCAGCAATCTGTTAGTAAGGCCACTAAATCTGCACTGTCAAGTCCTCCAATAACTTTTTCCTTCATATCACACATTGAGGACAACACCTTTGTGGTAAGATGCCACCTGCTTGGCATTTCGTAACGTAGTTCAAGTATGGCAAGTGAATGATCAAATCTAGGGTTAGTACTAGTTAGAGCTAAGCTTCCACAAAATTCAACTCAGCCAAAGCAATAAGTGAGGACCAAATAACTGCCTCAGTGTAGTTCTCAGTTCAGTCTACTTTATGATGCCTGCGGAGGTGTCGGACATATTTGTTATGTTGCATGCTGACACTTATGCTACACACACATAGCTTACAAACTGGTTCTCCTGTTCGACAATGAACTTTGTTGACATAACTCACTGGGAACTCAAAATATTTCCAGACTGGTGATTTCAGAGATGCAGGAGGGGGTTCAAGTTAAGTTGACGAGTTTCCTATATCAGCGGTTGCCATGGTGTCTTAATTGGCTGCAGCGTCAGGTGGTAACGCATCTGGCTGCACTACAACATGCTGTGTGTTTTCTTTCGTCTTAGCACAGCTGCAGGATGTGACAGGGGGGTGTGGCTAAATCCTCGTTGACAATTTCCATCGATATTTGACTTTTATTAGAGGCCCTGACACCCCCAACAAATATATACACATTTACAGGCAGATTAATGTCAAGTAAAAAAAATAAAAATTGGCTGGAATACCTGGTTCTTGTCCAGCCAGCTGATGACCTCATTGCATTTGTCCAAAATCTTCTGCTTGTCGTCATCACTGATTTTGCCAGCAAGTTTTTCATCCTCCACAGTAGACTTCATGTTGAAAGCATACGACTCCAGGCCATTCTTCGCAGACACCTTGTCTCGCTGGACATCGTCTTCAGCCTTGTACTTCTCAGCTTCCTGAACCATGCGTTCAATGTCCTCCTTACTGAGACGACCTAGCAGCAAATTGCAAAGTCAGAAACTGAAAGTGCATCCATACATACATATACATTTTTTTCAACAAAAAATACTCACCCTTGTCATTGGTGATTGTGATCTTGTTCTCCTTGCCAGTGCTCTTGTCTACAGCAGAGACATTCATAATGCCATTGGCATCAATGTCAAATGTCACCTCGATCTGGGGAACACCACGAGGAGCAGGAGGGATGCCTGTCAGCTCAAACTTGCCCAGCAGGTTGTTGTCTCTGGTCATAGCGCGCTCTCCTTCATAGACCTGTTGGAAGTATGCAGGGTTAGCAGAAAATTGACACAATGTACCCACAGTTCTTCCAACTTTATTTTGCTCAGACATCCAAGGAAGGTCGTGGCCATCCTTGGTCGTGCAACCTCTGGTGGAAACTATGAATGGCAGGAATAAACGTCATCACTGCGAAACAGAGACATTAGCATGATGCTGTGCTTACCTGGATGAGCACACCAGGCTGGTTGTCAGAGTAGGTGGTGAAGGTCTGGGTCTGCTTGGTAGGAATGGTGGTGTTACGTTTGATAAGGACAGTCATGACACCTCCAGCAGTCTCAATACCCAGGGACAGAGGGGTGACGTCCAGAAGCAGCAAGTCCTGCACATTCTCAGACTTGTCACCAGACAGGATTGCAGCCTGGACAGCTGTAAAAACAAGTCATGAGTTGAAACTCAGGTTTAGGTCATATAATGAAGGGATTACAATGTGTGCATCATCTAGCTGAAGACGCTTACCAGCACCGTAGGCCACAGCTTCATCTGGATTGATGCTCTTGTTGAGCTCCTTTCCATTGAAGAAATCCTGAAGCAGCTTCTGGATCTTGGGGATTCTGGTGGAGCCACCGACCAACACGATGTCATGAATCTGCCCTTTATCCATCTTGGCGTCACGGAGTGACTTCTCGACGGGGTCCAAGGTGCCACGGAAGAGGTCTGCATTCAGCTCTTCAAAGCGAGCCCTGGTGATTGATGTGTAGAAGTCAACTCCCTCATACAGAGAGTCAATTTCAATGCTGGCCTGGGTGCTGGAAGACAGGGTGCGCTTTGCCCTCTCACAGGCGGTGCGCAGACGACGCACAGCTCTCTTGTTGTCGCTGATGTCCTTCTTGTACTTGCGCTTGAACTCTGCGATAAAGTGGTTGACCATGCGGTTGTCGAAATCTTCCCCACCAAGATGGGTATCTCCGGCAGTGGACTTTACCTCAAAGATGCCATCCTCGATGGTCAAGATAGACACGTCGAAGGTGCCTCCACCAAGATCAAAGATGAGAACATTCCTTTCAGACCCAACCTAGAAATACAATTAGATTTAACATTTTCAAAGCTGCTCAATTTGTTTTTTTACACATTAAGTATAACCAGAATTGTTTCAAGTTCCATTTACCTTCTTGTCCAATCCATAAGCAATGGCAGCAGCAGTTGGCTCGTTGATGATACGCAGAACATTGAGGCCAGAGATTGTGCCAGCATCCTTAGTGGCCTGGCGCTGGGAGTCGTTGAAGTAGGCGGGTACCGTAATTACAGCATTGTTGACCGTCTTAAAAAGGAAATAAGGGAAAGGTTGGAGCAATTTATGCCCAAATGTAAAATTTTATCCAGAGCTATGCCAAATGACTTACTTTTCCAAGGTAGGCTTCAGCAATCTCCTTCATCTTTGTCAGCACCATAGATGAGACCTCCTCTGGGTAGAAGGACTTTGACTCACCCTTGTACTCAACTTGAACCTTGGGGCGGGTGTTGTCATTGATGACATTAAATGGCCAGTGCTTCATATCTGACTGTACAACTGCATCGTCAAACCGGCGGCCAATCAGTCGCTTGGCATCTGCAAATGACAAGTCATGTTTTAAAAACCATAGGAAAGCAGGCACTAAATATGGGCTTTCCATCAATAGGAGCACACTCAGGACCCTTGTGCTTCCATACAGCCCATTAATGCTGCTGCTGGACCGGACCGAAAGCGCAACAGCTTTCCCTCTACTGTGGGATCGTCATTTATGGTGCTTCATACTCTGCTTACCTGTATATTACCTAGTATATGGACGTCAGATTAGGTTAGGGACATGTCCCTACCAATATCCAGTGAGTAATAAATTGTCCTTGGCAATAACTTGGTACACAAACGATGAGATATTTTTTTCTAGTCCTGCCTCCCTTAACAAATATCACTAAGATTGTAAAACAGCAGGATCATTATTGCAAACGTGTCATTGTTCCGTGGTGATTCAGGGAAACCTTAAATAACAGGGAGGAGAGGAGAAACAGCCCAGTGCCGCAGTTAAGTCACTCCACTCTCATGCATTCACAAGCATCATGCAATTTCTTTAATTATCCGAATATGGCAACATCCAATAATGTAAGCCAAGACCATTTCAATGAAGATGAAACCCTGTGTGTCTGTACCTGGACAAAACAGCTGTGACAAATTTACCAACAGCTGGTTGCAGACACTGGGCTGTTTAGAGTGTGGATAATATTTTTTGTTTAAGCATAGATGTAAATACAAATGTACAGATCATTGTTTGAAGAGGTAATATTACCTGAGAAAGTGTCCAGGGTTCCATAATTCCATTCAGCTGACAAATTTGAGTGGATAATGTCTGATTACAGTACGTGTTGGCAATTGCACTATGAAGTCTGGTAAACTGCCTTCTTGATGGTCAATGCCCATTAAAAAAATAAACATTCAGTGGTGTTGACCATTGAGCCCCGCTGTTTGCTTGGTTAATTTATGCTTGTGACGGTGGTAATGTAAATTGTGCAATTGCTCCCCGTTTCTGCCCTTCTGGTGCCAGCAGACAAGTAGAAACCTGCCAGCAGGGAATGCTTTGCATTACAATATCAGTGACATCATTCATTGCCACCAATATTTCAGCAAACCTGCATCCTTGGGCGCCAACTCCTCACTTAAAACAGTATTCCCAGCATCTGTGAATACATCCCTCCTGTGTGCTGCATGTGGTCAATATCCTGATTTGATTCTCTGGATATTATTCAGTGTTCATATGTGAAAGGTATCATATCAAGGTTTCAGATATCAAGGTAGGATTTAGCCATATTTGCCATTAAACCATTGATGGAAACTTCAAGCTGCAGAAATAAACATGACGGCGAGCAAGTGCTTGATGTGGTCTCTTAGGACAATTTAAGATTTTCTGTCTTGTGTCATACTTGCCTCAAGGTTCATTACAGTTGATAAAAGACAGTTTGGGTTTTTTTTCTTCGATTTTTAGCAAGTGTGGCAACAATGAAACCATTTTTCATTTACACAAACGTAATTTCTTACCAAAAACTGTGTTGGTTGGGTTCATGGCAACCTGATTCTTGGCTGCATCACCAATCAGCCGCTCACTATCTGTGAAGGCCACATAGCTGGGCGTGGTCCTGTTGCCCTGGTCATTGGCAATGATTTCAACTTTGCCATGCTGGAACACACCAACACAGGAGTATGTGGTCCCAAGGTCAATACCAACTGCTGGTCCCTTCGACATATTTCCTAAAGAATTATTTTTTTAATTAAAAAAAGAATTGTTATTATCATAGATTCAGATGACGGGTCCTGCCACTAACACACATTTAACACTGGCAGAAGCACACACAGTAGCATTAAATAACTCAATTACAGTATGATACAAGTAAATCCCCTATACTTTAAATATTTAAGTCAATCTAGTGTTTGAATAATTAAGTGGCTAATGGATACGAAATCTTCGCCAATAGCATTCACGATAAGGATCGTAGTTTGTCCTGGTATAGCAACAAGTTTCACAACAAAATAAAATTAGACTTTGCCCAGTTAAAAACACCAAAAAAAAAAAAAATACTTTTCATATCCCCCCCCCTACTTTTCAATTTAACATACTGGATAATCCATCTGGAAAAGATGAGGCATTGTTTAAGCATGGCGCTGGTTCTGGCCATGTGGAACGTCAAGTTTGCTAAATTATTAACAACTTTCTTACACATAAACACTAAACTCAAATATAGCGGCAACAAAGTTGGACACAACTGAAAGACAGCAACTTCAAATTAGACGCAGTGCGATAATCCTTTTGTTCTGAAAAGAAAAACCGGAAGTCTGCTCATCGCGTCTAGCTTCGCACCGATTGTTCGAGAACATTCTCAACAGCCCAGGATCCCAGCCCCCACCCGCTGCTTAGTTGCTAACGCTAGCTTGTGCTCGTGGGCAAGGCCGTGAAACATGTCGTGTCTAGGCCGTACCAATCACCTAACCTACACTGTTAGTCTATATCGTTTCTATTCAGCATCAGATAATCAGAACCCGAAGGATATTCCACATATCGGTAAACTGCGACAGCGAGTGGGCACAATGTTAAGGTTAACGTTACTTACGCCATTTGAGCGATCCACGAGGATGTGGGGCTTTTCGCTAAAATATATATATTATTGAAGAACAACTTACCGAATTGTTAAAACGACGATGACTTTAGGTGTTGGTTTGGGTTGGAATGGATAGCAGCGAGGCTGGCTTGCCCTTGCCGGTATGAGGAAGGAAAGGAAGAATGCCAGCTACCGGAACGTTATATATTGCCGGCAAAGCAGCCAATCAGACGTCGAGTCTTTGAGTCTTTCCTCAACGGTCCACCAATGACGTCATGTGTCTTTGGCTGAATCCAAGGCTGCATCTAAATGTCCGCACTTGCAGACACGCGGACTTCACGGGCGCGTTCGCGGGAAGTCCGCGAGTCTGGAGGGCTGTCCATCATATGCTGAGGCTGTTGCTTGCTGTGTCCCAATAGAGCTCAACAGTGTGGTTACGGAAGTGAAAATGCCATTCATATTCTCCATAGGGATTTTGATTATTGGCCATAATTTCGTAACCATCCAAAGTAGACTTACCACGAGCTATGAGATTGTGAAACGATGGTATATGATCATGTAGGAACCACGAGTCCGTATGATATCAACCTTGTTTTAAGAAAAACATTTTTATTCGCGATGTCATGGAAAACTACTACACTACCCACAATTCTATAGTGTAACAGCGATGTCTCTGATTGGTGGAGCTCGCTGTTACCATGGAAATGTTTACCGAACCCGCGAATTTCATGTTCGCCAGTTACTGCTAACACTGTACTCTCGACCGTTTACCACAGAGCTGCCATGATTTCACTTTCTGACCTACTGCGGTTTTTTAGAGATCAGGAGAAGAGTTTCGGAAGGGTCCACCCGAACATGAAATTCGCGGGTTTGGTAAACATTTCCAT
>OMLP01029905.1:2816-19012 GCA_900302685.1 Spondyliosoma cantharus
AGGCTTGAAAAAAAAAAAAAAAAAAAACCTCTGATGCTCTGTTCTCAGGTGCTCTTCAGAGCTAAGAGCAGAAATCTCTCTGGCTGTCCCATTAACTACTAGAGAGGCCGGACTATTGAAATGGTATTACCTCCCCTGACTGAGCCGCACATTGGCTCTTTCTCCATTTCCCGACAAAGATCTGTCATTCCAACCCCCAGATACCTGCTGCAGAAGAGCAACAGGGAGATTGTTTTTTTATTTATTTTTTATTTCTCTCTCCTTCCTTATCTTTCAGGAATCTCTCTCTCTCTCTCTTTCTCTCTCTCTCTCTGTTCCCTCGCCTCTCTGGTGAAACATTTCTCCAGGGTTTGGGGCGTCATTTGTATCCCCTTCCTGCTGCTTGAAATATCCTGAGAGGGGCTCTGACAGAGAAAATGATAGAGGAGAAGGGCCGAAGATTGGATCTGTTAGCAAACAGATAAGTTTCAGTTTTGGGGACGCCGTTCGAATCCTGTAACGTATTTTGCTCCCTGTCTAGGTCTATTTAATACCCCGAAGCTCCTTTTTACGACCCGTTGATAATAAACGGCTTCGTGAAAGGAATAAAATTGTACTGCACGCATGCGGTATTCATCTCTTTCTGTGGCACAGTCCATGTTTTGTCGGCAGAAACCGTAATTGACTTCCCTCCAACGGCGATTGTCTGGTCGTGGCTTAAAAACCACAGGCAGACACAGCAGGTCCATCGCGTAGCTACGTTGGAGAAGCTACGTGGATTTTGGTCGCAGTGAGAGAAATTAAGACTTGTGGGGCGTAAATCTAGTCATGCTTGTCCAAGTACGCTACGCAGCTAAACAGGTTTGACGTAAAAAAAAAAATACACACGGTGCTCGGCCTTACTAGCGCTACACTGGACAACAGAACAGTCTTTCTTCTGTGTGAAATATCAACAAGGCTTCTGGTTCTGATAAATTAGTCTAACTAGCTTAAATCTGCATTTTGTCTAATGGCCAGCAGGGGGCGAGCCACTGGTTTCAAAAAGGAATCTGATTGTATGTAAGCTCATGAAAAAAGGACCCTATTTCTTACATTTTTCTTTACCTCAGTAAACAGTTTCTGTGAGTGAAATAGGCGATAAAACAAGGTTTGCATTAAGGCGTCGCTACCTCCTAATGGACAAGTTGCGAGATCAAGTCAGTGACTTTGCCCTCTTGTCCCAATATTTTCACCTCTGGCTCCAAAAAGCTTAAGACAGCGACGACCATGATGCCAAACCTGACGCTTCGTAATAGTCCGCAAACCAAATAGGTCGATTTACACCCAAGAAATGTAGTTTTAGCTTCCTTCTTATATCATTATATGTCCTTCTACAGTTTTACAGCGTTCTCTCTTATAAAGGAGTTAGCGGGACACATTTAAAAAGCCTTTCGGACGGACTTGTGGCTCAAAGCTAGGTCTGAGTAATCTTTCAGTTACAGCCGTCGCTTCAGCTGACACAATTCACGGTCACGGGCTGGAAATGTGAGAACTGCTTTTTGTCTGCGCCTGTCTCAAAACCGAGGACTTGAGTGTTGTTTCTGCCACCACTGTCATCGTAAACCTCAGGTGCCACGCTAACCAGTTAGCCACGGTCACCTTGTAGGACTCATTACGGTCAGATGACATTAAAACCTGAAGTCGTTGAGGAGCGTTGGCAAGCAAACTCTTTTGTTTCTTCCTTTTTGTGTTCCGGCAGAGGATCAAAAGGAATCGCTGAGGCACAGAGACTACTTTATGTGTATTTGAGGTACATGTGTGAATGCGTATCTACAAAGAGAAAAATCATATTTCTCGTGGTTTCAGTCTGTCAAGTCATGTCAAGTCAAGTTTGTTTGTATAACCCAATATCCTATTCAGGGTCTCAATGGGCTTTCCGGGCCCACAACAGCAACGGCTCAGAGGCCGAGCTCTCTGAGAAGACAAGAAGAAAACCCCCAGAAAACGATAAGCCCATAAAAAATGGAACAAACTTTGAGGAAATTCAGGAGATTCTCCTTCCCCTGCAACCGTATGTATGTCAGCAGCAGAACGCTTCAGATGCTCGATGGAGTCGATAACAACCGGAGTGTTTCTGCCGTAGGTTCGTCTAAGTGTGCGAGATAGCGTAGCCCAGATTTAATGGGGCTCGGCGAAGAGCGGCGCGGCATTTCAAGTGATCCAAGTAGAAAGTTGAGGTGAGGTCAGCCGCACTTCCACAGTGGTGTAATTGAAAGGAGCGAGGCCACTTTGTTTTCACGACGCAGCGCTACAATCAGGCTGAACACAGGCCGGCTTTAGCGGTTCACCAAACAGTCGTGACAGACGTATCGACTTACCAGTCGAGATGAAGGGGCGCCTCGAAGTTTCCCAGTTGATGCTATGTGCCATGCACTGCGAAATATCTAGGCTACACCTTGTCAAGTATATTTTGCATTATTCAGCCTTAAAGGGCCCGTTATGGCTGAAAACAAGTCTGCCGCCCTGTAAAATCATTTCAGCTGTTTTTTCTGCTATTTCCCGAAATATGTTGAAATGACTCAGTGGCTTGAGAGAAATAAGGGCAGATGATAGATAGATGACAGATGGTGATATGTGTTGTATTTTCCTGGTTTTGAAGGCTGCAGTACTGTAAAGTGATGTCATTTATGATCTTACCAGACTGATGAAAACTTCTTGCAACTGTCGATCTGTGTGGACGACGAGGCTGACAATCCAGTGACCACATGTCATCGTGTTTTAAGCCCAACGTGGTCACACCGCGCCAGACCGTAAGTGCAGAGTTGTCACGACATGGAATTGAAAACTGAACCCAAAGAAACTCAAAGTTGCAATCCCTACCTCTGCACCCCCCCAGAGCTGTGTTTACAGGGGGTGGTGGCTGAAATGTCCCCCTATAAATTGGGATAACCCTACAAGACCCTCATTCGTCATCAGTTGCGTGACAACCGGACATTTCAAACATGGCGTCTTCTGCTGTAGCAATCCTGGTGTATTATCATGATGCCTTTTGCCTTCCAGCTGGGGAAGACAGCGTTCACATGCTATCAATCAAGCCATCAAATAAAACAAACATTGCCTTTATTACTGGCTGCTAACGTCAGCGGTGCTTTATGGGCTGGCATTAGCATACCGTGCTCCTACCCTGCCGGTCTGGACTGATGGGAGGATAGAGGCAGCAACTGCAGCAACTTCGCTGCTAGACTTGAGTAAAATTTGCCATGAAATGGAGGGGGTGCAACATTGAAATATGTGAAAATGTGGGACGAACTACGCAATGCAACGAGCCAGCTAGTTAGCTACCGAGACATCAGCAACCTGGTTCTGATTGTTCTGTGCTTGTTATAAAGAAAAAGGACTGTCGTACATTGAAGGAAATGGGTTCTCAATCTCCATTCTGAGGGCTCTGTAGCCTTCACACTTCACCTTGCCCCTCAAAATCAGCAAGAAGTGCAGGAACCCATAATCCCAGACATGAACGCACAAAACTGAGGGCTAGGATTAAGTAGCGGGGGGGGGCAAGGGGCAGATTACTGGGAACACACGCAGAAACACACATTGCTAAACATTTATTCTTGCGACCTGAAAGCGCATTTCAACAAATACAATTAAATCCTGCTAAAATGTATTACCTACCGCGCCTTAAAGAAAAAAAAAAAAAAAAGTCTTCAGGGCGCCTGATAGACGATTAATGAAAGATAAGATGGAGATGCAGCGTGTGCATATTAAAAACTGTGCCCGCAGTGTATAAACTTAATGGTGTAAGCTGCTGCATGGTGATACTGACAGATAATGATAAAGGTGACATTGACGGATTCTTCCTGCTGCCTGTTTTCTTTTTTTTTTTTGAAAACCCGGGGAAGGGGTTTCTCACGTCACTGATGTTTTCTCTCCTCTGTGGTTCCTGTTGTTCAATTTAGCCCTCCACTTATCCGCAAGCTTTGTGAATTCAGCCAATTGGCAATCGCAACAGGGGCTAAACCATACAAACCTTTTGTCAATTAGCACTCAGTAACACCAGGGGGAAATATCAGCGCTCGGCAGCCAAGTGTGCACCGTGTGTGTGTGTGTGTGCTTGGGCTGCGGAGGGTGTGTGTGTGTGTGAATTATTAAGTGACAGAGTCGATGAGTGGGCGGGCTTCTTGATTCTGTGTGTTTGAGTGAGGTCAGGAGTCATGTTTGGATGTTTATGTCAATTCGGGGATATAGTCTCTGTGTCCGTGTGTGTGTGTGTGTGTGTGTGTGTGCAGTATGTACATGAGAGCAGAACCAGAGAAAACGAGTGAAACGGCGTTGATGTCTGGCAGCTGTTTACAGTAGGTGTTGGAAGTGCGGCGTGCTCTGCCTCCCTGCGTGCCGAGGCGTATGCAGGGGGTTAAAATCTGTGAGTGAAAGCAATATTAGGTGTATATGGTTTTATAATGGCCGCCTGCAGTCAGCCTATTATTTTCTCCCTCCGTCACTGTCACTTTTCTGTCTCTCGTGCATTGTGTTGTGGCGTGACATGTTTTCATGTCTTTCAAGTGTTTTTTTTCAGATTGGTTTTATTTGGAAGAGCTTTTATTCAAAGCCTCCTTAATTTCAGCGTATCTGAGAGGGTAAAAGCACGGCGTGTTTAAACAACAACCGTTCAGCCCGGGGCTGCAAATAATGGTTATTTTCCTTATCAAATTTCTACATTCATCAATTCATAGTTTGGTCAATAACATCGGGAAATAGTAAGGAAAAAGAGAGATGTTTTGTTTTGTCTCGCCCAACAATCCAAGAACCAAATATAATCAATTTACGATCCATCGATCAATCAAGCTTTATTTGTAAAGCGCTTTTCATACGGCCGAGTAACAGAAAGTGCTTCACACAATAAAACAAAATGAGACGAGACAGAGAAAAGCAATAGATCCTCACACTGAAGAGCATCATCGCATGAAAATTAACCTAAAGTGATTAATTCAAATGCTAAAATAGTTGCCAATTAATTTCCTTGGCTAATTGTTTCTGCTCTAATCTAAATTCTCTTAAAAAAGAGAGACATCCAAACGGGGAAGTGGTTGTAAACAAGAGGGCCGCTTTTCAGATTGGAGACATACTTTGACATTCAGGTAAATGTATTAATTATTTTTCTTGATGAGAGCTGAATCGGCAACGAGCCGGCAGCCTGTTAGCTTAGCTTAGTACCGAGACTTGAAATGGCTATAGACAAAATCAAACTACCAGCACCTCTAGAGCTCACAAAGCTCAAGATGAGATGATCTCGTTTCTTTAATCCATACAAATCTGTATTATTTGTGGCTGGGTGCAGAAACGTCCTGTAACTTTCTTCCTGGTCCATTTGTTGCCTGGCAACGAGTCGAAGCTATCCAGGAAGTTAAAAGTTATTTTTAACCCTTCATGCTGCTTTTGTTATTCTGTGCAAACAGGAATTTCTGACACTGATGATTAGTTCCACATGGTGAAAAGAGCGACCGGCAAACTATTAGCAGGATGGCAGCAAATGTACCGCAACTGACAGTTCACACGTTGACACCAGAGCTGGGCAGCGTCCCGATTATGTCACCATTACCCGTGTCAATCTTTCTGCAATTCGACACAAATATTTTTAATGTCCTAAAGGTGATGTGCTTTACTGTGGCTGCGATAACCTGCAGCTAGAGGCAACATCCAGCAACTAACGTCGACTTCGGGAACACAAACATGTGGACGTTAAAACAAAGTAACGCCAATAAATGTTCTGTACTTGGTAGACGAGACCTGAGGGTCACGTCTGTTGTTCCTCCATAAATATTCTTCGGGGGTTTTCAAAAAAATAAATGCTGTTGATGCCTAATCCTACCTCTTGTCTAACCCTAATTCACCTCCATTGTTGGGCAGGCTTTCTAATTTGCATTCCTATTTGAAGACTAACATTTTGTCTTTCAATCTTTTTTTCGTTCTTAAGATCCGTTCCCTTACACCGTCAACAGAGTTAAACAAGAGAGCTATCTGTCCTCTCAAATCTCAACCTCTTAATGTTTAACTCGTGTCCTTGAAGCATTCGTCTAATTTGAATTCAGGCGTGATGTGGAAAGTTTATGACTCGCTAAACGCAAGTTTCTATACTTGTACAATTAGCTGAAATTGAAAATTAATTTGAAATGTGATAACTCTATAAAATGAAAAACATGCATTAGTAATTGGAACAGCAGCTTAAGAAGCAGAGCGTCTTTGTTGAGACGGCGGAGCTCCGCCGGGTTACACAATGTGCTTTACAAGACGAGAGCAATATAAAAAAGAAGTTAGGCGAGGCAAAGGCAAAGAGTTTCTAAATGCATCACAATGGCTCAATGTTAGATGTACTCCCATCCTTATTTCTCTATCCCCCTTAGATCTCCCACAGACATGCATTACCATGACAACACCGAGAATCCTGGGTAATGACAAACAAGCGGCGCTGTCAACCGCTCAGGACCGTTTCCACGGCCACAGCGAGCGCATGAGCTTTCACTGAGAGTGTGATTTTAAACAGGAGGAGCGAGTCACATGAAATGACATACTGTTAGCAGCAGGAACGTATTGATATCACCTCAGTCACGCTCAGCCCTGCTGCCTGTTTTCTTTTTTTGTGTTTTATTTTTTAAGGAGTAGGAGAGCGTTATAATTGCGAAGAGAGCAGATATCAAAATTCCAATAAATGCAGCTGTTATGTGAGTCAGCAGCCGGGGTAAATGTTGTGGTGTGACTCGAGAAAGAGTAGCGCGCAAGATCGAGTCCACGAGACGATAATTGTTCCTCCGTACGTAGTCACGCTTGGACACGTCGACTCAAAGATGCACATTTCCATTCCACCAAACACAACAACAACAAGCGGGTTTTCAGTCGCGGGTCGTATTGTAGCGTAAGACTGACTCCGAATCATGACCCACTTAATATGTGCCTGATAAACAATGAATCAGTGTTTAAAAAGAATAAGCAGAGGTGTTTATTGGCCTGCAGGTGAAAGACTAAATAGTAGGAGATTAAATTCACGACTGGTTTTCAATATTTGCAACATTGATTTTTTATTAGTATTCAACCTAAACGTACGCACAGGCTTGATTTATTAATGCATTTCAATGTCATTTTCTGTATACTTATGCAGCTAAAGTAGATCTATGTAACAATTTATAGCGATTTAAATCTATTGACCCTTTTTTTTATTGGCCATGTGTGAGCGGATTGTAGCGGGACATGAAGAATGAGACCTTCCCCCGCCTCTCTCTCTCGGTCGCCTATAAAAGCCTGCGGATGATTTGTTTCCGCTGTTAAATGCTGCCGGAACTGTGGATTTATTTGTGAAGGACTCGGGTCGGATTTTTTTACGCGACAGTCCAAAGGATGTGACTCTATACACATTCTCAAGTGCCTCCCTCGGCCCCCGCTAACAGAGAGCAGCAGCAGCTAGCGTCAGTTCGGAGATGGAGTCCGCTTACGTGAACCAAGCACCACACAGAAGTTCCACAGAGCCCCTCTGATGCAATTTTCTATACATTAATGCAATTATAGTTCCGCCTTTAATGAGTTACGCGCTGTATGTCAGGCTTGGACCTCCGGCAGATTAGCAGATCGTTGCGGCTCATCAGCTAATGGACCATCTTGTGATCGGATCACACCAGCTGAGACAAACCCGTCGCCCAGTCTTTACCGCATTATTACACGAGCACTGACGGGTCGGACCACACCCGCCTTCGTGCGCAGCCTTCGTTTTGAGCGTAACTACTGCATCTTGCACAGGTGTGGTAATTGTGTCAACAAAATCTGTCCACAGACAGACAGACAGACGACAAACACCTGGCAAAGTGCTCAGAACTGCTTCTGTGATCGTTCCCGCTACAATAGGTGTCTCCAGGGCCACATTTAGCTAAGATGACACACACAGGGACTCGCAAGGTGAAAACAATAACATCCACTCCGTTGCAGCCAGTAATAAACAGGAGCTTGATCTGGAATAACTTTAAATACACCGTCTTGTGTGCTGTACTAAACATTTGGGTTGACAAGAATAGCATAAATTGTTTTTGAAAAAAAAAAAAGAAGAAGCAATTTAGACACCGCTTTATTCATTTATCAGCTTTCAACGCTAGTAAACTCAATTTAACAACAGAATCTCGCGGATGAATACAAACGGAATAATCAACCGTCCGTCCACGAGGACCTCGCGGACAGAAAACAGGCAAAATACAACGAGTATAACTTATTCATAGGGATGCTTCCTTTTGTGTGCGACCAGCTAAGAAAGCCGGTCCGAGCGACTTCAACACAGCAACAAATGTACACAGTGTTGCTAGGCGACGCTGTCAGGGGAAACGGCCGCGCTGCCATTTACACCCTCGAAGCAGAGCGGCTGAACAACAACAGGTAGCTGAGCACAAAGTTGGGGACACTTAAAGAAGGAGCTAGTTGAGCTATTCTGAGAACTGTGTCAACTGTAACCTACAGAGACCAGCATATATGTTTTTATTTTTTATATTTGAATATCTGAAAAGAAAGCATTGTAAGGCGGGTTGAAAACATCATATTTTCATACATTTTGTGCCTAATAACCTGCTTGTGTAGTTAAATTCGACGCGTTCGTGAGACGCTGCCGACATTAAAAGGGGAGCAGGTTTGTCTAGCAGGTATTTCGCCTTCTTAAAGACTTTTTTTCTAAAACCCCTCAAACTACCAAAGGCAGGAGGGCAACGCGTGCGTTTAGAGAGCAAAAAATAATACTCATAGTACCTTGGTGCCTGAAAATGGAGAGATGCAATTTCAAGCTGAGCCTTCAGATAAAATCAGACGAGCACATCATGGAGTATGAAGCGCACACATGCACACACAGACGGCAGCAGCCGTGGTGATGCCAGGACCAAAGTCACATCATCTCGGAGAGAAAACAGGCCAGAATCTCATCACAGCATCCTGAAATGAGATTACCACCCGAGCCCTCCTTTTATATAGAAGTCAATATATCATTCATTCCTCTCTGCCTCCTTCCCCTACAAATTGTATTAAACCTCAGATATGTCCCTTAGAATCAAGACCGGATTGCTTGGTGGGGCGGTGGGACGAGAGGGAGGGAGGGAGATGTGAGTGTCGGGGACTTTACCGAGTGTAGAGCTTCTTTCTGCGTCACTCGGAGCAAGCTCAGTCAAGGACACATTGAGACGTGTAAACTGAAAATATCACACACGGGAGTTGGTATCTGTTGTGTGTCCGCGTCTGTATGCATGTCACACAAAGATGGGTGCAGCACTATGTCCCCGCATCACACAAATACACACACACACACACACACACATACAGTAGACACAGGGTGGAAATTGTGTGAACATAGCTGACGCCATCAAATCAAACTGCACTGAGCTGCTTGTGCACTCTACGGCCAAAAATATCCGGACAGCCGCTCGGATGCTTTTTAAAAATAATACACGACAGAAAACATTGAAGCGCACACGAAGGCCGACAGAAGACGAGATCCCCTTCCTTATTTATTCTGGGAGTTGTGAGATAAGAACTGCACTGCGCTGCCCGAATGCATATCCAAACACACGTGGGGATACGAAGTACATATACACACACGAACTGACGTCGAACGCGCCACTTTTATTTTCCCGCGCTCACAAAAGGCTGATAAATTACGAGCGCGAGTCTGTTTAAAAACGACTTCTCTGTCAAGATAATCGCTCCACTCGACAGGTGTGGCATATCAACAGTGTGATTAGTGCGCAGGTGTGCCCCAGAAGGCTCACAATAAAAAAAAAAAATGTGCAGTTTAATCACACAACACAATGCCACAGATGTCGCAAAGTTGTGAAAGAGCGTTAGATGGACTCTTCGCGGTAGATACTGTCAAAGCAGCACTGACAGGCACAGGTGTGACGAATAACTTTAATGATGGCTGCGTTCCCGTGGACCATGTCAGTAAGCGAGCGCGCACAACGCCAGAGCCCTGGAAGTGGCTCACCTAAATGGAATGCGGCCCTGGTTGATGTTAGAAATTCCACCTGGGCTTTCGCTGCTTTGAGAAGTCAAAAATGTTGGCTGTGAAGAGGCTCTGCTGGCATGCGGTGTCGGCAGGAGCTGCTCTGAATGTTCAGTCCGCTACCGTTTGGACGTCTTGGCGTCATCTCGGAGAGTTTGGCAGAACATCCAGCTGCCCTACCGCAGACCCCGCGCAAACCACGTCATCCCAGGGGCCTCATTTGTAAAAAAAGAAAAATGCTCTCAGACTTGTTCTTGAACTCCATCTTAAGGTAATAGCTGATGGTGTGCCTCGGATCGATTCATAAAAGACGCTGAGCATAAAAATCTTTGTTTAAAGCAGGTTTCCAGAATCCTATTTGTAACTTAGGCAGCTGTGATCCATAAATCTCACATCAATTTGCGCTGACAGCACCTGCCTTGTGATTCCCCCCTCCCCCGTTCCGATGCCGGCGCAAATGAGGGTTTGGTCAGGAATAGAGATGGAAAGAAGCGATGTGACACATTTTTGGAAGATAAGATCATGATTGCAGAGGAGACTGAAGCCAGGCCACATGTATTATTCAGTGGACCAAACAGTTGGTGGACAAATGGAGAGACAAACAGACAGCTTGGGAGTTTGTTTCTGCCGCGCATTGTTCGAAAAAACTTGTAAAACTTTAAAAATCAAAACTGATAACAAGTCAGTTTTATAACCTCGGGCCCTGGACAGGATACTTTGGTTGAGCGTACATGTACGTACATATCCGCACATTGGATAAGAAATACCTCCACTTTCTGTCTTCTCGCCATGATTCTTGAGCGGTCTGTACTGAATAAATAACATCCAACCTTGTAAGTAACCTGTGTTTGAGAAATCTTTCGGGCAGCAGCCGCAGCAAGGAGCTTCTTTCCTCCCGCCCGTCCTGCGAGATTCACTCTTTGCTATAACCAACATATATGAGGGCGAAAGTTCTCGTTTAGAAGTGCTTTAGTTTGAAGACCTGAAATCGAAATACTGGGTAACGCTTTACAACGAGCTACACAAAAATGTGAGAAGTCACGAAGGTAACTGGAATGAACTGGTAACTGAAGCATCGTGGATGAGCTCCTGAACAACTTTGATTCGAGGACTGGATAGTAGATAAACCCACACATGTCCGGCTTCTCTGCTAAGAAAAAATGACTTTCTGATGATCAAATTATTCGCAGATTAATCTCCTGTCGATCGACTAATCCATTAATTGATTGCAGATCTAGTTTGGATTAGGCCACTTAGATCTTCAGCATGTAATGATATTTTAGTCCATAACGAGATGGTTTCCCTGGTTTGGTGCGTACGGACTTGATTGTCTTGCAGAGTGCCCCGGTTTCAACCTCATCCAGCACCTTTGCGATGAACTTGAACTCTGACTGCAAGCCAAACCTTAAGCCGTCCTCATACAGACGGCAAACCGTGTCCTTAATGAGCCCGGCTGGGCCGCCGCAGAGGCCTCAGGTAAATAAGGACAGGGTCGTCCTGCAGGGAACGTAGCACTGGGCTCAACTTTTGCTGCAGCATGAAGCATTGTGATCCGAGTAGGTGTTGCCAGAGCAATCAGAGACATGCGAGCGCTAATCTTGTGCATTGTTCTATTGCAGCGTTTATTTTCTGGGGAGAGCGCCCTGGACAAACAACGGATCCAGGAACCTTTTCTTGCTGTCTTTAACATCGCGAGATAGGGCGACATTTCTGTAAAACAGATTGAGGCGGAGAGAGTACCAATTCTAGATCTGGTGAGCTGAACGTATGGTTAAGGCAGTTAACGGGTGTTCTGTGGTTTAAAATGACACGGTGCCATTGAGTTTGACACTGGGTAAGGCTCGATTCGAATTAAAGGGCACTGTTAGACCTTGGCGAAGGCGAGTGGCGTTCTAGTTTTGTTTCGTTTTGACCGGAATAATCTCTTCAGACGAGGATAACGCTGCTTTGATAGATGGCACAACGTACCAAAGACAAAACGCTCTGCAGACAAGCCGCTCCCCCCGCCTCCAGCCTCGGAGAACACATCCCCACAGGAAGACACAGGAAAAGTCTACTGTCCTTACACTGTACCTCATCACACAGCAGCGTGACTCACCCACCCTCCTCTTCCCGCTCTGCTCTACAGTTGCCAACTCAGCTATTTAGCTCACGTCTGCCCTCTCTGACCATGCGTGGCCTCGCCCCTCCTTTCTTCCCTCGCGCTCACCTCTGTTCCTCTCCTCTCCCTCCCTCTCCATCGGCGCCTGCTGCTTCTATAACTCTTAACTGAACCACTCGCGCGCACACACATGCGTGCCCGCACTGCGCACACGTGCACTCGTGGCCACTTTATAGACTTAAGATGCAAATGTAACGTGAAAAGAGTGTCCTGATCAGCAAAAAGTCCCGAAGCCAATCGCGGTAATGAGATCCTTTGGGAGGTTTTGCATGTGTGGTCGTGTTTGCTTGCATATAATTGTGTTTTAGTATGTGACCGTGAGGCTGTTTGCTGGGCGGTCACGTGCGCGTGAATGGAGCTCTCTATGATAGCCGAACAGTCGACTACTGTCCGTCTGTCCGGCGGCTTCCACAATTAGAAAACCCGAGCGTCTGCCGGAATATTTGGCTCCTCTTCTTCCAGCCTCGAAGCCCTTTGATGTGTGCGGCCGGCAGCTGTGTATCAACGGGCCGGCGGCCAATCAGAAGCCAACCAGGGCTCCTTATACTTTGGCCCGAAACCGCAAAACACTGCACTCTTTGATTTTGAGTGACGGGATCATTTTGTGATCAGCGGGTGATGAAATTAAACAGAGAGAGTTTTTGATGAGTCTAGTGCATCCGTCATATCTGGAGCCTCCGCGTCCAGCCTGTGTTCCTCTCGACTTGGCAGCTCGAGCGTTTTAAAGTCGAGCCATACATGCACGCGATTACACAAAGTTACTGTACTTTAATTAGCGCCTTGGACTCTGTCTGCACCTGACCTGCCAACTCGCGCCGTCCCCCTTTTTGTTGTTTCTTTTAAAATTTGACTTTATCAGGAATAATCGTCAAACATTGATCCAATACGTTTCTCTTTTTTTTTTTTTTTTTTGTGTTTGCCTGATGTTGCCCGACTGTTCAGGAAACACAAGTGTCACACAATCAACACGCTACATGCAATTCCGAACAATCTGTCACACACAACCTGGCAACCCGCAGCTACTTTCGGGCCAACTTCGTTTGCTAACTGGCAGGGATGACATTCCACCTGATAAATCGTGGAAAATTTGAGATTTTGGATTATGGAAAACCAGCGGGAGCAAGCTGAATTTTGGAAGTATCCCACTGAAAAATGTCCTACACCCTCCCTACAGAGCCGCCACTCCGAAACACAAGAACGCCGCCTGACTGCACCAACACCAACTACCCCGAATTCCTCTGCAGTAATAAATGCGTAAATAAAAACTCCGTTAAATGCTTAAAACATATAAACACAAGCAAAATGGCTGTCTCAGTCCAGTCCGATTTTTTTATTTGTAAGAGCATTTGACTTATTGATTGCTGTTATGTTAAGCGATTCTCCACGATATAAAACAGAACATGCCTCTAGAACAACCTGCCAGCTTTAACTTTATCGAGAAACTGATTTATGACGCCACTTCCATCACAGTTGGCAACGGGCAGTGACAGACAAGTGGTTTGTTTGCCCAGATCAGAATCGGTAGGGTCCACGCTGATGTCTGAGTAAATAGAAAAAAAAATGCCACATATTTGCTTTCGTATTCATAGCATCCCGCGCAGGTTTTTCCCGTTCTGGTAGCTCGCATTTCAACACAGTCGCGAGTCAGACGGAAGCTATTTTCCAGGAGGATTTGGGTTTGACTTTTGGCATTTTGAGATTGAATTCTTCCCTCCTCCCTCGTTTAAAAGAATGACACATAAAATCAGTCAAATTTAAGCAGCGCTCGCTCAAATTTTATACAATGCTTTGTGTGTTGAGGGGAACACAAACTTACTCTGCTCAGCTCGAGGCCCCGGGGTGAAGAAGGGACCTGTCAGTCATTCACTCTTCGGCTCGTTTGAGATTACGTCCGTCTCGGTGCCTGTTTAACCCTGCAAAGTAGCAGAAGCTCATAGCAGCAAATAACAAAAAAGTATCTTCTTTTTTTCTTAATAACAGTTCTATTTGAATCAAACTTATGTGCTTTGTATTCCTGTAACAGCCTTTTTTTTTTTTTTTCCTCGTGCCAAGTTTAAGTCTCACAGAAACGGTTGCTATTTGTTTGGACATGTTTTCTGCTTGGCTCAAAGACTTGATGCTCCCAAAACAACAGGCAGTAATCTGAGAGCATTGTTGAACCTGAGGCTCTGTGCCGAATAATGATGTTAACAGGATCCAATAAGACGCTCAGACATTCCCCATTTCCTTTTTTTTCCAAAAGGACTTTCAAAAAGGGATTTTATATGGCTGACACAAAACAGAGATGCATTCGATGCGAGTCGATGTGCGGGCTTGTCAGAATCAGATCAGAATCAGAAACGCTTTATTGATAACTGGGCGGGTAAGAAACAAGTAATATGTAAGAAATATGTACGTACGAAGGGCTTGTGGGCCTCTCAGGGCATTACTTCTTCTATCTACTTCTTTGCCATTTAAATTAAAAGGTGGTATCGATCACATCCAGCCACTAAATGTGGAATTCCATCTCCCCCTTCTTCTTCTGCCGGCCGAGCGGCTCACTTCCGGTTTTAGTGCCCGGCCGACTTATAGAATATAGATACAAATGTAGTCTTGCGGCTCTTCTCGACTCAGATTGTGACAGTGAAACGAGACATTTCGCGGCGGTTGTCACAGAAATGTATCCGCCGTTTTACAGCAGCTTCTTTCACAACGCTAGCTTATGGGAACAAGTATTTTAAGGCCCCAGCGCATCACGTGGCGATGGATTTATACGGTTTGACCTCTACGAAAGTTGACATCAGAGCCTGGTGCTCTTCCTGCGGGCCTGGTTGCACTAATTAATGTTGCTAACGTTGTTATTGTCATTAACATTAATGTCACTAATGCTAGCTAGCTAAAGGGGCGGTGAGGGCAATACGCTGCAGAACTCACCATTTTTACATTGTTGTCCACAAACTGGCAACTAACTAAGACTGTTGGTCGCTGATGAGACACAGATACCTTGTGATACCAAATGGTGTTTTATTCTTTACTTTTTTTTTTTCCCAAAATCTGTACATGCATTGTTTGACTAATAAGAACGCCACTATAGCAAAAGCGCTCGGTCGGGCTTCGAGGAAACGCTACAGGAAACAAATCACAGACACGATGCTCATCTTTTCAACATCATCTCGCGTGCGCATCGCTGTGAAAAGGTCGGACGCGTCCTGTAAGTTGTTTTCCACAGCCCGCTGAGCTCGATCGGCCCTCTAATGTCTCCCCAACGCGGCTGGTTTCCAGGAGCAGACGTCTCCTGAACGGGTCATCCGGGGCCATCTGCTGCTTGTCACCGGCTGATTACCGCGCCTGTCTTCCCCGCTTTTGTCTGTCACCTGGTTGCTACGGAAACGGCGTGACTTGACCGTGAAGATCCGGCCTGCTGAAGCGTCCTTGAGCAAGACGCCCGACTCCTAACAGGCTCGGAATGAGGCTACCGCTCCGTCGCCTGGAGGGCAAACGAAACGAGAAACTCCCCAGAGGGATAAACAGAGCATCACATTATTGCTAATTATTATCAGTGGCCCTGATGTGCAGATGATGAACACCTGATTTAATTATCATTGAAGAGTCTTTTTCTTATCAGCCTTATCGCAGCGCCGAGGTGTTAAAAGTGCAGGGGGAAATTAGGAAGTAGATTTTGGAAGTGCTATTTTCCCTGCCGAGCAGCCGGGGGTCTTAACCGAAATGATCATCTTGGAGAGGATCTCGTTACATATTGCATGATGGCCCGACGAATACAAATCACTAAATGCGCAGATCAAATAAATGTCAAGGAAATTCTGCCAGTCCGCGTCCGTATGTGTACATAATTAATGAAGCAGCGGCACTCGGAAGGAGGGGGGGGAGGACATAGGTCGAGCTTAGAGAGACTGGTATTGCCATAGGAACCGGCTGCACCCACGCATTCATGGAAGGGAAGGCAGCGAGAGTCGCAGAGAGACGGGGGAGAACAAGAGCGAGTGAACGAGAGCGAGCGAGAGAGAGAGAGAGAGGCGGAGGGAGGGGAGAGATGTGAGAGTGATGTCTTTGATGTGACGAGCA
>OMLP01029907.1:0-20157 GCA_900302685.1 Spondyliosoma cantharus
TGTAATGCCTGTGATCAAACTGTATAGCCCTCCCAAGTTGGCTGGCCACTGTGAAGTGTAAACAGTAAACAGGATGGAGCATCCTGCGGGTCACAGACTGCGTGTGTGTATGTGTTAATGTGTTAATGTGTGTGTGTGTGTGTGTGTGTGTGTGTGTGTGTGTGTTTGTGTGTGGAGGGGAGGGTTGGGTCGCTAAAGAGAGAAAGAGCTCATGCAGAGCGTGCTAGCCCAGCTGTCACTGCTATAACTTCAGACTCAGGACGCAAGCTGGAGGGCCACTGTGTGTGTTTAAGTGTGTGTGTGTGTGTGTGTGTGTGTGCACGCGCGCACGCGCGCGTGTGTGTATTGTCGCCGCACCCCCAAGGCATTCTCCACAGCCCCTGGCTTCCTTCCTCCCCTTTGTTAAGCCTGCGAGGCAGACTTCGTCAAGCTGAGCACACAAATGAATGCATATGAATGTGTGCTGTCATCTTTATTAGGCCCCTTTGCCAGCAGCCATTACATTTGACACAGGTCTTTACTGGAGGGGATTTCACTTTCAGCGCTCGTCCCTTCACTTGCCAGACAAGGAGGATTATAGTGACCTCAGTCTGGGATGAATCTGAATACACAACCTGTTAGGCACTAATAAGAGCATGATAATGAGCAATTGAAGGGCAAATTTTGGTTCCTTGGAGTTATTTTATGGTTTGTGGTCAGCTATTTGATGTGTGACTTCAAAGGTACTTAATGGTGGTTTTGTATTTCAAAGATGAGACGATCTTTCTTGAGATACCTGCTAAAATATCTGTCTGTACCTGCAGTCTTTGATGCATGAGGTCAGTCCCAATCCAGGCAGCGATGACTGAAGACACAAATAGACTTTTCCCATGTAGTGTATGAGTAACGCTCTGTGGTTTTAAACCACATTCTCTCATTTCTTCTCTTCATAAGACGAAGACTTGTTGAAGCGTGTTCTCCTCTTTTGTTTCTCAACGCTACGCCTCACACCGCACAGCCCACATAGACAACAGACAACCGCCCTGAATTCCAGTTAAGAGAGGTAGTGTTTTCAGAGGTGGCATGTGGAGCTTTTGAAACGGTTGGGCAGGGAGGAAAAAACAATGCACACACATGCCTTTCAGTCCAGACAACAGGACACAGAATGAAGAAGCTTCCACAGTTTTCATTCCGTTAGTGAGGAACATAAAAGGATGGTGGATTGAGATTGTGTATGTTTTTTTTTTATTACAGCACACTTGTGTTGGTAGATATTTTACAACATGTGGTCTTGTGGTTTATATTCAGTTTTTCGGTGAAGGACTCAACTTGAATCTCACTTTCTGTTGTGGTTCATACGTGTAAGACTTATTAGTATGCGGTATCACATTCATCAAGGAAAACTACAGTACTGAACTGAACAATGCTGCAGTTGTTGAGCTGAGATATCTCCTGTTTTTGTCGTCATATCTGCTGTCTGTTTTCTTTACTCTGTGAAGTACAGCTCTTGTCTTGTGTGATTTTTATATTATCAGATAAGTTAGAGGATTACACACTTTTGTGTGGGTGGAAAATTCCTACCGCATAGGCTCATAAAAAACCTTAGTATTATCTCAAAAACCCAATGTCTCCCGTGGTCTTGATCCAGGCATCTGACTCAAGACCAAAGTCAAGTCATCTGGACTGTTTTTCTTATCTCATAGGAAGTTGACGCTGTTAGAAATACATGGTTGTCAATGACTAGTTCTCCTGTGTGTCATTTCAAGTAGACTTATAAAAACAGTAATTTCTATTAAAATCAAAATATTAGATGAAACAGCTAATTCTAACGTTCTTGTTTGATACTATAAAAAAGCAATGTGATTAAAATGATGTAGGTAAAGAATTAATCACCACCAGTAATGAATACTAAATATACATATTGACTGTTAGCAGTGGTGATCCGTACCGCCGCTGTTGCAAAGACAACTGGATTGTTTCTGTTTTCCTGACAGTCGCAAGTAACAACAACACAGGACATGACATGTCTATTCAATCAGTAACTCTGTAATAGAAATGGATGAACCTTTTTTTCCAGGGTGACTATGTGCTCAGTGGCGGACCAAATTGTATAGTGAAAGCATTTTCTTAGGGAACCAATTTAAATGCTGATGGTTTCATTACTCGCTTCATTGTAGGGGTAAATATTGCACTTCTTATTCTTCAACTATAGTTACTAGTTAACATTTTCATACAAAACAATTTTTTTTAAATATGGTTCATTTTCATACAAGAAACTTCCCAAGCATAGATGAATTAGTCAGAACTAGTGCCTATCCATGTATCGGTGGGTAATTTTATCTTCCAAAATTGGCTTGTCACAGATATATTGAGATCGGCATATATGTTGTCTGATATGACAACTCTTGTTGTACAGAACGTAATCCAGAAAAAAAAGAATCAGATTTAAAAAAACAGCAGAATATTGGCCATTACATATCAATGTTGTAATTCTTATACCCTAATGTCTGTATCAGAACTGGCCCCAAAACTCCAGCTTTGGACCAGCTCTACCACTTATGTTAATGCCTCAGTAACTAGAATGGCACACAGTAAAGTGCATACCTCCGCGAAGTACCACACATATATGTATTTTGATTATAGATCCCAGCCACCCCAATTTACCTGATTTTTGATCCACGCGTAAATCCCTGAGAAATTAACGATAATGTTGCAAAATGCCCAATATTGCAACGTTAAAGAAAATGAGAAAAAAATTGCTGGATCCGTCTATTCTGGGCTGAGACCCATCCTCTGTCCAAGTTTTTTAGAAACCCGTTCAGTAGTTTTGGTGAAATCCTGCTATATAACACTGACAGTCTTTTCTGTATAATGACTAAATTTTCTTTTAATTCTTTATGTAAATGTTGTAAATATTTTTACTTTTACTCAGGTAACATTTTGAATGCAGGACTTTTAACCTGTGATGACGTGTTGGTTGTGCTTCTTGTTTTCTGACTATTTTCCTTAAGCAAATAATCCGAGTACTTCTTCAGACACTGATACTTAAACTTCAGTCATCGAAACAAACAAAGAGGCAAGAATATACATCACTTCTTAACGAGGGTTTTGGGGGCCCTCACTGGTGGAATGGTGGAAAACAGTAGGCGCATTTCATGTTGGCAGTCCACAAAACCTCCCTGGTGCTTTCAATAGTGTTCCACAACTCTGTTTGCTGATACCACAAGAAGTGTAAGGAAAGAGGGGGTGTGAGGGGAGCAGGGTCTGAATGACACGGCATTGCTGCCTCGGCTGCTGTCCACTGACCCATCAAATGCAGACCCTGCCCCCAGTGTGAAGTACTTTTGTGTTGTCATCACCCTCAGAAGCCCAGCGAGGGGGGTTGGCGTTTAGGCACCCGGAGGGCTCAACGCTGTGAGGCCGCGGTCTGCTCTCAGGCAGCATGCATCCTCTGTTAGATGAATAAAAAGAAGCCTGTATTGTAATGAAAGCATTTGCATACTTGTGTGTTAGAGAGGGTGTTAACCTTTGACACGTTCGAGAACTGGTTGACAACAGAAACCACTTCTCAGAGTTTTGGCATTAACGCACTCGAAAATAACACCTTAGCGTACCTCAGCGTGTATGAAAACCCTTAAAGAGAGGAGAGAAAGAGCTGCTGGAGTGCTCAAGATGCAAGTTTCCCCTCAAATGGCAGTTCACGCTCAAAACAGAGTGTGTCGGCTCATTTCAAAGTGAGGGATATCTGGATCTTACAGCGTGGTGTCACTTCTTTGTGGGAATTGAAAAGTAGTTCTCAACTTTTTCCCCTCAGGAGAGACATAAAACTTGGTTAAATAAACTGGAAAGTACAGATATTTGAACAACGAAAGGCAAATATTGGTGGAAGACAAACAGTAGATGAAAACAACTTTTTTCCACGCTTAGTTGTGGCATTTAAAGAAACAGATCGGTTAATATTGTAACAACACAGATGAAATGTTGTTCAGAATATACATATAAAATTGCATGATTAAATAAGAAGGAACCTGTTTTTTTTCTTCTCTTCTTAAAGGGGCCCTGCACAATTTGGAGAAGAAATTCAAAGTCAGAATTGTAATATTTACAATATCAATGAGGTAAAGATACAAACTCAGAAATATACATTTTTTTCCTTAACTGAATAAACAAGTTGTTCTCAGAGGAAAATAAGGTCCCCAGAACACTGTTTGAAGCTAGAAAGGTGGCAGGGTCCGCCACATATAAACAAAGTAAAACGGTATGATGCTATGTTCTCCTTTAAGGTCAGTTTGTTTATTCAGTTTATACAGTCGTGAAACAAAGAGAGTTTGTTTTTTTAAGTTGATAGGCATAAAAAAAATCAGTCAATGAAGACCTTTCTCCTCTGATTAAAATTTCTCTGTACCTCTCAGGGTGTAAATGTCCTACTGGAACGATACTTATCATGTTAAACAACAATTTGTGTTTGTAAGCAATAGAACTGGTTGTCATTTGGAGGTCAGGAAGCCATAATTCAACCCACACTTAACTTGTTAATCTATTATTTCACCAACATCTTTCATTCTGCCTGTTGTATGATTAATGTCCGTGTATGGTAACGTTGGACAAGACAATGTCCGCCTCTTCACTTGATTTTTTGGGGGGGTCTTTGTCTGTCTTTGGCTCTCAGATTTGAGGGGGCTCTTCTTTTCCAAGTACACGGCGCTTCACAGAGAAGACTTGACTCTGAAATTCCTCCGGATAAGAGTTGCTAGGTGATGCTATTGTCAGATCTTCTTTGTGGTCCCATATTCATACCCAAATTGTAAGGTTCTTTATGAGGAGCGTCTCATTAGTAGTCATATATTCATACCAGGCCACCCCCTCCTACTTGACCCCTCCTTTACCAGTCGTGGGAAAGACAAGTCCTGGACGAGATGTGGAGGATTCAGGCAATTACTTGGAGGACGGTCAAAAAAGATTGTCCAACTTAAACACTCTTTCAGTCCAAACATATTTGAACTGTATTACTGACATTCATTGTCTGAAACATTTGCGACCAGTAAAAAGCGATTCCAGCAAAGATAAAACATCCGTGAAGGATTTCTGAATGTATATTTAACCACCAAGTGTAAGTGTGCCTCAAGAGGACTAGAATGATTGTTTACATCCGTGCTATGGTAGTTCAGTGCTCCATCTTTAATTAGATCCCCATGCCATGTGAAAGACAGGCCACCATAGCAACAGTACAGGACAACTGATGTTAAAACTGGACAGGTGAAAAATAAGAATATATTTTTTCACCTAGAGAAATTATATTGGATATGATTAATATTTGTTTTAATATTTTCATTGCTACCAAATTTTTAAGTATTGTATTGATTATTAGTGATGGGCAGTAATCATATATGTTCACTAAAGTAGCCTAAGTACAAATATTATTAGTTGCATTTCATTTTACTTTACTGTATTTCTTTAGAATTGTAGCCTTATATATACATATTTCAATTTTTTGGTAGTTGACAATGATGACTGATGATACATACATGTTAAAGCATTGTGTATATTTTAAAATGTAAATATATAATTAATAATTTGTAGCATTTAAGTTAGCTGGGTTGACTAAATTTTACTTTACAAATGTAACAAACAGTGTTGTTTAAAGTACCCAAAGGTCAGACTTGTAGGAAAGTGACAGTCATTCATATGAATACTACTTGAATAAAACTCTGAACGTATCTGATATTAAATAAAGTTAAGTATCAAAATCACAATTAAAGTAAGTTATGTACATATTTATACGTATGTAGCCTATATACACAGTAATGGAATAAGTAAAGTTACTCAAGTACTGTACAGGTACTTATACTTTAACTGTATATTTAGATTTTCTGCTACTTTATAGTTCCACTCTACTACATTTTGTACTCATTACCACAGTACATTTATTTGATAACTCTACTTACTTTTCAGATTACATACTACTTTTAAATGTACATTGGCAATCAGAAAAAAACAAAACACACATATTATCATATTCAAATGAATGCTGAAAATTGGATCCAATAATTGTCCAGGGGGGTAATTGACTTGTAGTACAGAGTGACATAAATGCAAATGTGCTGTATGATTTATTTTCACTTGTACTTTTGCTACTTGAATTAATTTATTGTTTATAAATCACTTTTGATACATAAGTTACTATTTGTGACTTTCATTTTTAACAAAGTCATTATTTAGCATAATAACTTCACTTTCACTCAAGTGCGACTTTTACAACATGTAATCTGCATTAAAACTACTCACTAACGTAATCAAATAAATGTAGTGGAGTAAAAAGTGCAATGTGTGTCTCTTAAAGGTATTTAGTGGAAGTACACAGCAACAGAAAAAAGTAAAGTACAGGTGCTTCAAAACGAGTACAGTACTTGAGTAAATGTACTTAGTTAGATTCATCAGTGTGTAAATATATGCAATTATACATTTAGGGCATTTAGCAGACGCTTTTGTCCAATTACTGATATGATATTTTAGGACAGGATGTAATACTGGTTTATTATCAGTACAATGACAATGAATGAGTTTATGAGCATATTTCTCAATGAAACAGGTGCGGTTCAATAGCTTTGGCCCCGCCCCCTAACTGCCATATATGGATAACTCCAGCATTCCACAGCGGGCGGGGCGGGGCGATGACGCCACCTGTTTGTCAATGGTGTGCGGGGCTCGTGCTCACTCAGCCGGTCGGAGTATTGGGAGGAAGTTGAGCCAGCAGGACAGACGGAGGAGTCCGGAGAGACGTTCTGGATATAAAACCACCTTCTTTTTTTTTTTCACAAAAAGAAAAAGTTGTGTGAAACCATGGAGCTCCGTCGGGTCAACTTGTTTTTGTTTTTATTTATTAACCAAGTTTTTGCCAGCCTTCAGTCGAAAGAAAGTAAGTAGTTTTTTCACGAAATGTAAGTGTTGCCTAGCTTCACCGCACCTCATGAGTCAAGAGTTCGGAATTTAAATAGCCTGCTTTCAGTTTTACCTACGTTTCTCATCATTAGTTTTTATTTTTTGTTTCACTGTCGAGGTAAAATTCTTCATTTAGGCTGTTGGTCTTTGTTCTGTTTTGTTTTAAAGTCTGTTTCAGATGATGTAGTGTGGTGAATGTCTGTATGAAATCCTTTAACTCTTCTATTGAAACCTTCTCTAAACACTTTATAATACTTTAAATCCTTAAAATAAAAAAAATCTATGTTCAACTCACAGTCTTTTTTAAAAGATTAATCGTGGCCCTGGCTTTAAGTGGCACCTGTGAGATGTCTCAACATGTCAGCTTTTTTTTGAGTCACCCGTGGTGTAGATTCATGTATTTCTCTCGTCATGGTCATTTAACTGCCCACGCCTTTCTCAGACATTATTAGTGCTGTATCCTGGATCTGGAGGACACGGTCAATGAAGTCCTGAATCGGACCGACATGCCTGATTAAAACGTCAAAGCATGGCATGTGCCCCCCATAAAGCTGGTGGCCCCAGAGATCAAGGCAGTGGATTTAATTGTTTAACTTTAGTCAAATCATAGTCATTTCCACTTATTTAACAATCTATTACACACAAAAACAATAGGAAAACACATTATTTCTTTCTTTTATAACTAAATAATTATTGTAATATATAGGCAATATATGTTTTTGATGCATCAGGTGTCATTACATGCGTTTGTGCTTGTTGTAACCTTAAGTCATATGTCTTTCTGTTTGTCTCTGTAGAAATATTGCTGGATATGAGCGCTTCAGGATCAGAGTTGGGGTGGTTGACGTTGCCATATGAGAACGGAGTGAGTATTTATACCTCGACAGGCATTTTTAAGACTTCAGGTTCAAGCCCTGGAGTTGTCTTTCTCTGTGTTACATGACAAATGAAGAAAAAATTAGAAAGGCAGCTGAAGATAAGTCGGTGAAAGAATTTGATGTTGTAATAACAACAACAGAGGCCTCTTCCTGCTCATTCAGTCCACTAAAAAAGCTCTCTGGGAGAGATGGAATGACTGGCAGCTGGATGAGGTTTGGCAGAGCGCAGTTAGTCTTGTTTTAACGCTTTCCCTTCATAAAAAATCACATGAATGCCATTAAAATGTCAAGGTTTGACCTACATTTAAATTTACAGTACTGAGTTTTGCATTTTTACAAAATTATGGGAGATAGTTTTCATTCCTTCACTAAACCGTAAAACTGATTTTTAAGACTTTTTCTGTTGTGATTGCTCATCTGAATTCAGAGAGGACAGCAAGAAGATGATCTCGGTGTGGGAAGACATAAACAAAAAAGACGGAAAGACTGGTCCATGTGTGTAGAAACTTTCCCTCTATCTATAGTTCAGTGGCTTTCCATCTAAAAAAAGCAACAGGACATGGCCATTTCCAGTTTTTAGCCTACAATTCTCGGGTGACTGTTCTCAAAGATCTAAAGGTTCTCGTCTTATCGGATGGGATTTCCCCTTCTCTATCAAGCTGATAGAACATTCTCATGCTTGTAAAGTATATTTTAAATTGTAGAAGCAAGGCCTGACTTCAGATAACACATTTGAACAGTTTATCTTCTAAATGCAGTATAAGCTGTATGAGCAGATAACAGGAGTTGGATGGTAATTACAGTAATGGTAATTAAGAAATTGCTAGAAATACAGTATTTGATATTGAGAAAAATGTAAAGAATCTCATCATTGTAACCATGAAAATGACCTAAATGATCTATAGATGCCTCATAAAGTGCTGCTCTAATGGTACCAGTTAAGATTTTTTGGAAACAGTGGAAAGAAACCTAATTATTTTGCCTCGTAATGTACAGGTAAACGTTGATTTTATTCCCTGAAACACACCAGAACTGCTAATGTATGAGGTGCTACTTTTTCAGCGTTAAATAGAGGCTTTTAATCTTTCTACGCGTCATTGCTTCCCTCTCTTAAAAACTCTTAATTGCTGCCAATTTTGCTGCCATGCCTTTACGCTGTGCTTATAAAGCTCATTTAAATGCAATAAATCTTAGTTGGTATTCTACAGTAGTATTTGCTGGATTTATGTGTGTGTCTCACACACATGCCACCCCAGCGTGTTAGTGGAAAACCACACACGATGTGTAAGCACCGCACATGTCCAGGCCAATAATCTTAATTTGTGGAAAAAAGCTCCAGCTCACTCCTGCACTTTATGAGCTTCTCACTCAGCATGAAAGAAGAGGTGTCTCATCAGTAAAACTGGTTTTCGGCAGGAACAAAGCCTCTCGACCCTGTACTTATCCCCTGGGAAAAAAAATGCCTTTTCTCCTTTCATTATTGTCGCCTGGTAAGAGTGACTGTTGCCCCTTAAATTAATCACCATCCTCTCTATGTTTCTCTTTCTGTTCTACAGTGGGAGATAGTCCAGACAGTGGTGAACGGCTCACTTTATTACACCTACAGTGTTTGTAACATAGACTCTACTGAACAGGACAACTGGGTACGCACAACGTTCATCCAGCGGCGCCCTGGGACCGCACGGGTCTCTGTGGAGCTCCGCTTTATCGTGCGAGACTGCAACACTTTTGAAGGCGCTTCCGTCGCCTGCAAAGAAACCTTCAACCTTTACCTCTCAGAGGCTGACGCTGATGTGGGAACCAACTTCCGTAAAGGCCAGTTCCGCAAAGTGGCCACCATCGCTCCTGATGAGGTCACAAGGGGTCGTGTGCTGAAGGTCAACATGGAGACAAGGACCGTGGGGCCTCTGTCTAGAAAGGGCTTCTACCTTGCTTTTCAGGACATGGGCGCTTGTGTGGCGCTGCTCTCTGTCAGAGTCTACTACAAGACCTGCCCGTCCACTGTGCAGAGCTTGGCGGCCTTCCCAGAGACCGTGGCGGATGCTCTCAGGGAGGTGGAGGGAGCCTGTGTGAAGAACGCCGTGAGTCAGGCCACCCCACGCATCTACTGCACAGCTGAGGGTGAATGGGTGGTTCCTGTGGGACAGTGCCAGTGTCTGGCAGGCTACGAAACCACCGGGGAGTCCTGCCAAGGTAAGCACAGCCAGAAATATGCCACGCATGCACTCAACTGAGACATGTTTGTGTTGCCATGTGAGTTATAGTAAATGAAACACCTCCAACCACTACTTTGGCAACTACTGAGGAATGAGCTCAGAGGAATGTTAATTGTGTCTGGTTTGCTTGGAGAATCTATCTCAGACACACACTCCATATCTGTCTCGATGTCGGCCAGGTACAGGAGGATTTAGGATGGGATTTATAACCTGTTTGTTTGGTTTAGATTTCTAAGGTAACCACAGATTGCTCCATGTAATTTAGATCAGAATCACAGATGACATTTCAACAGCCTCCCATTTAATGCCTCATCTCTTTACCTCTTGGGTAATAGCACATTCTCTCCACCGCTTTTCTCTCAGGACTGGGCTGAGGCTCTTGTTTTATGACTGGAGTTGATAACGTACTGTACAAGAAAGATGTGTCCAAATTACTACCACAGTGAGAATTTACACTGGAAAATTTACAAAGAGGTATACTTAAAGATGTCAGTATGTAATCTAAATTTGTTTTGTTGAATGTGATGTTGTTGGACATTATTCTCCCACAATGATTTAGCTATTTAAAGGTGTGCAATAGGTGAGAAAATTGTCTAAAATTATCAACAAAGAGTGAAGGAATAACTGAGGTATCAGAAATATCAATGGAAGTTATCATGCTAACAGGCTAGCTGCAGCCCGTTCTGCTCAAGAGCTCCTGTGCTAGCGCTGTAAACCCCCCATCTGAACTAACTTGCTAACGGCAGTCAGAGTTAGCAGCAGTTTTGAGTATACATATGACTAATGGACAATTTTTTCATTGAACCTTTAAAGCTGGAAAAGAGCTAAAAGAAAAAGTCTTCAGAAAAACTTTTACTTTCTTTTTGGAGGCTTCATCATATCATTGATGTTTTTCAGCATACATCTTCTATGATTTATAGTTAATTCAAAAGAGCAAATTACATTAACTTCTTATGATACTTTTTAAACATTCAGATATTTAGATTATTAGCAGCGTTCAAAACAAAAACGCACAAAAAGAAAGACTGAGAGAAATCTGGGAACATACTGGTGTCTATTAATATGAGTGACACCCGGGCTAAGGTTATGTATGCAAAAACTTTACAGTATGCTCTGCCCTGGAGAAAGACCTGTTAGTACATATACACATAACAAACAGATGTGCGCAGTCAAAGGCATAACTGTGGTGTTCCTACTGTATTTGCTCCCTCTGTTTGTGTGGAAGTTCTGGCATTTCTCGGGTGTGGTGTGTTTAACTGTCTGGAGGAAACGTGGGAGGAAGGAGAGGGTATAGAGAGAAGAGGAAGGAGGGGAGGAAGGGCACAGTATGGTGCGGGGCTTTCTGAAAGGAATTCTTTCGCCCTGGCGTCACCTCCAGCACTGATTGACTGAAGGAAGGGCCGTGTGAATGTGTCAGGATGACTACCTGAGCGCTGCGTCTTCTGCCTCGCAAGTATTTGTTGTGCGACAGTTGCTAAGGCGACAGGAACCACAGATTACAGGGATGGAGCCGACACGCCTATCAGAGGTTAGACTGAGTCAGGCTGCGGTTTATGACTCCTGATGGTCCGAGTCACCTTGACTGGCAGAGTTTGGTCGCTTCCTCCTTGTTACGACTCATGGTCATGGCCATTTAAAAACGCTTCGCTGCTGGTGGTGCATGGAGGATGGGAAGAGGGGAGTCTCATTTTCATGTTGCGCCAGGGTTTCCCCTAGGCCCTGGTCGTAAGACTCCTATAAAGTGAGACAGATTATACTCACCAGCTGAAAGGAGTGAGAGATTAACTGATTAAAAGAAAGTAATCAACTGTTTTGATAGTTGAGTCATTGTTTGAACTAATTTTCAGTTTTTTTTTTAAATCTCTCTTAACTGAATATCTTTGGACTGTCTGTTAGACAAAAAAAGACAAATCAAGACATTTCTCACTTTTTTGTTTCAGTATATAGACCAAACAAATGAGAGCCAGATTAATAGTTAATGACAATTATTGATAGTTGCAGCCCTAAATACCGTTTATAGATAAGTACTGAACTTCAAAGTGTGAATCACGTACTGTGGTTGTAAAAAAGAGGACAGAATATGAGAGCAAGGCGGGGAGGAAGTTGAGGCAGAGGAATGTTTCAGTCTTTGAAGGCTCTTGACACCGCAGGCGGACTCTGAGCCGAGCACCTGAAACGGAAGCCGGCAGGGGAAGAGAGGAAATATTCATGATGTGGAAAAACTGTGATTCCAAAGTCTGGAGGATGACCTGATTGTTAGGATATCAGGAAACATGTTTTATTACGTAAGTTAAAAAGTAATTATGCTGTCGTTTGTCTCAGCCAGTTCGCTAATTCCAATTTTACTAGAGAAAGTGATATCCTCAGAGGCTCATGTGGATTCCAGTGAAGAGCCCAACTGTTGTGGGAAAAGGAAGTAAAGTGAGATGAGGAGGAATGCTGACTGACACAAATAAGCAGGTTGTCCTTGGTCGGAGACACAGGGTGGGGAGTCGAGTCGACAGTTGGTGCATGAGGGTGGTTAGCTTCGTGGCTGCTTAGTTAGGTGTGGAGTGTAATTTAGTCAAGAGGATTAGTAGAGCAACAGGACAGCTGTTAGCCAATGACATGCCCCCGCTTTGCCTCCCTTTGCTCTTTCATCCGGTTGTTAACACACGCAACGAGCTCCCTAATCCATGTTCCCACTCATTAGAACAATGGGCCGACACAAAGAGCAAAAAACAGATTCAATTAACAGATGCACCGGTGCGGAACTGAAGTCCTTTTCACGTGTGTGTTGTAGTCAGAAAGGAGCGTGGGACAGTCGGGAGGACAATTACCAATCGAAGAGCGGAAATAAAATTTAGTTGACTGAAAGTTTCTGAATCAAATCAAAGTCATATTTCAAGATGTATACGGTTCCTATAAAATATGAGTAAATAAGCACACTGTTTAAATCCAAACTTTGCACTAACAATGTTTGTATTCATGCATTGCACACATGCCGCCCTTTGCAAGCTGCATAATGAGTAGTGCAACATATTTATGGCACCACTCTGTCCAATCTCAGAGACAATAGATGAATGGGGCTGGAGTTTCTTTGGTACGTGACAGAGGTCCTGCTGCCCCAGCTCAAGATGAAATGGGCTGGCCCCCTTTTCTTGTGCGAGACCACAGCTACACCCCCTCTGTGGCCAACTGACTCCCCAGAGAGAACTTCTGTTGGTGCTCAAGACCTTTGCCCCCACCCCCCCTTTTCTTCCATCTATTCATCTCCATCCCTCCTACTCAAATTCAACCTGCTCCTTCTCCTCTGCCGTGGCAATACTTGGAGTGCAAAGGTCCTTCTGCCTTTGTGGTGAAGTAACGCAAGCACGCCTTCAATCCAGGGTTCACTCGACCTCTTCTCACGGCCACCAGCACAGGGGCCAGATGAAAGGCTCCTCCAGAATGAAAGCAGAGAGAGGAGATCTTTCCTAAGATCCATTCTTTTAAAGTTTTTTGCTGGAACCGGTTTATCAGCCCAGACAGTATGTGCATCTGTTTCCATAAACACACTGAAAATCATCTCCAGCAGCTTTTCCTCTTTCCCGATTCTCTTGTCCTCTTAACTGTGCAACCTTGGATGCTGTAATTTGCAACCGGTGTCAGGGGGTTAGGGGAAGGAAGGAAGGAAGAAAGAGAGGAAACAGCAGTGTTCAGACTGAATTGCAGCTCTTGCGTCCTGGTTTCTGTCCTCTCCGAACATTCATTAACCTCCCATGCCCTGGAAGGCTGTTTATCTGTGCACAGAAATGTCCATCAAAAACAGTTTCCAAGGTGCCACTTCCTTTGGCAAAAACATAAATATTATCTGCCAGAGAATAAGAAAAGGGAGTTCACAGATCAGATCACCTGGTGGATTTAATGCTCTGCTGTCATCCGCTTGACACTGGCGTTGCGACCTGAGATTAGGCCTCCGGGCGAAAAAGGCGAGTGGAGGCAGATCGTCAGGGAAATCCCTGCTCATTCCTCTGCACACAAAGACTCTGTGATTACAGGTTACTCACAACAAAATGCTTCCTGTCGGGTGGAAGGAGCTGGTATTACAGAGACAGCTTCATTGTTTGCATTTTGATCACTCATTCCTTCCTGTGTTTGTCTGTTTCACAGTTACTTCTTTATGACCTGTTTAAACTAACACACACACCTTCTTCTTTATCTCACACAGTGTGCAAACCAGGCTACTTCAAGCCGTCTGTGTCCAGCAAGTTTTGTCAGGTTTGTCCTGATAACACCAAGCCCTCAGCAGCCGGCGCCACCGAGTGTCAGTGTGAGGAGGGTTTCTTCCGTTCCCCCTCAGACCCTCAGACATCACCCTGCTCTGGTAACCACTCGCTGTCTGTTACAAAATCTTTTAGCGCTTTAAAGGCAGGTCAAGAGCTCAGGCTAACTCTTCTCTGTCACCTACTTCCTCCCAAAGCTCCACCCAGTGCCCCTCGTGATCTGAGCGCCACCACCCTGTCAGCAGAGGGCAGAATGCAGCTGTCCTGGAGCCCACCGCTGGTGACCGGGGGTCGCAGTGATCTCACCTACAGCGTGGTGTGCGAGCTGTGCGACGGGGCCTCGTGCGTCCCCTGTGGCGAGAAGATCCGCTTCGAGCCAGGTCCTACTGACCTGGAGGAGCCCACGGTCATCGTGACTGACTTGGATTCTCACCTCAACTACACATTCACCGTGGAGGCTCACAGCGGCGTGTCCCACTTCGGCACCGAGAGGCCGACTGCGAGCATCACCACAGCTCTTGACTACACAGGTGAGCTCGACCACATATAAAAGTTTTGCTTTTTACTTTGATTTAATCTTGTGGTCTGTTCAAAGAGGAAAAATTCTATCAAATTAAATTTAGGGATGCAACGATAAGGAGATTCTGGACCGATACTGTGTTTAGAATAACTTTCAGATATTTAAAAAAAAAAGTTTTTGTTATTTATGCTCAAGAAAACAAAGAAATGGTTAGGCCGATAAACTGGTGCATCTATAATGATATAGGTTATATCTAAATTATAAGTGTTATCGCAAAATCAACCATTCTTTTGTTCTGGCTTTAAATAAGTAGAAGGTTGTTTAAGCTGTTACTCTTCCCTTCGCCACAAGCTGAACCACATGTGTTGAAGGTGGAAGAAACCCCTTTGTTATTACACTAAATAATGTTGTATAAGCTATCTGTTAACAAATTGCTTTTATTTGCCAAAGGGTAAATCGCTGACACAGAAATATACATTATGTTATTCTCTATAGTAACATTATTTATAGAAATGAAACCCCAGAGAGGATTGACTCCAGTACCATTATAAAACACAAATCCAAAAACACTGTGTGGGATTTTCAATGTTTAGTGCTGTTAAAAATGTACTCTCAACACCAACCACAGATGCAGTGCTTATAACAATAGCATTATATTTAATGATGTTTTACAGCTGTGGTCTCTAAGTCCCCGAACAGGAATAATTTGTTATAGTTTGAAACATGTCATCTGTTCAAAATTATGTTTAATAAATTCTCAAAAAACTAGAGTACATTTATTTGAGCTGTCACAGACAGTCACCAAGAAGAGTGGCAACAAAATTTTACATGTCAGAAAAAAATCCATTGTACAAAAAGAAACTCTTACTACACAACCCACGGACCCACGGAGTCCCAAAGGCTTTCATTTCCAAACGTCCTTTCCAAAGACTGTGATTACTCACTAACCATTATTTTGCTTTCTGTCTCTCACCGACCGTTAGATCCCCCCAAGGTGACGTTGATCCATCTGGATGATCGCGGCCCCACCAGTCTGTCTCTGTCCTGGACTCTGTCTCGCAGGCCTCCAGCCCACATCAATCACCGCTATGAGCTTATGTACCGCAGAAAAGTAAGACAGACGGCTTTGTGATCTTTTGTCTCTCCTTCCTCCTTTCAAAGTCGAGGCTGTCTTGTGAAATCTTCACAGAGTTTCTGGTTAAGTCAACACCAAATATTCTAATCCACTTAATTTCCTTCATAGGACGATGAGGGCGAGCGAGATGTGACCACCTACACAGTCTTGATTTTGGAGAAAACCTCAGTCCAGATTAACGACCTCACCCCAGACACTACTTACGTGTTCAGGGTGCAAGCAATGAGTCCTGAAGGCCACCCTGGCAGCTACAGCGTGGAGCACGAGTTCCATACTTCGCCATTAGGTACGAGCAGACGCAAAGTCTACAGAATTGTCTCTTTGTATAAGCTTTAATTTCACATACCTGACTTAATGAATGTTTTCCCTCTCTGCAGCTGAGTCTCAGGTCCAGAGCAACTCCACCATGGTGATGGGAGCTGTATTTGGAGTGGTGGTTATTCTGCTTGTTGTGGTGGCCGTCCTGCTCCTGCGTAAAAGGTTGGTGACACGATAGATGTTATCTGCACGTCTGGTATGACAGCACAGGGAGGGTTTATCAGTAATAGCCAGTGCTGTGATTGAATACAGCCCTCAGAGACTGACCTGCAATTACTAAAAAAGCCAGTTGGGTCGTGTAGTGATTGTTCATGTTTTTCCTCTCAGGAGACTGAGCTCTCGTGGCAGGGGAGGACCTGAAGATCCCTACTTTTCAACAGGTAAGAAAACCATTCTGCACACACAGATAAAGCAGTTTTTTAAGTTATCATGTAGTCTAATATTCTGGTTATTATTTCCACTTTAGATCAACTCAAGCCTCTGAAGACTTACGTTGATCCACACATGTATGAGGACCCTAACATCGCCATCCAGAAGTTTGTCACAGAGATCGACCAGAGTGCCATCAGCAAACAAAAAGTCATCGGTGTTGGTGAGTGTTTGTAAAAAAAATCCGCCTTCCATTTGATAAAATTCAGCAAGAAGTGCTGTTTCTAACGCTTGCTGTTTGTCTGCTGATCAGGAGAGTTTGGCGAAGTGTTTCGGGGCACGATGAAGACTCCTGGGCGAGCGGAGGTGGCTGTAGCGATCAAGACCCTGAAGCCGGGGTACTCAGAGAAACAGAGGCAGGACTTCTTGAGCGAGGCCAGCATCATGGGGCAGTTCTCGCACCCAAATATCATCCGACTGGAGGGAGTTGTCACCAAATGTGAGTCGATGACCTCAGACGGAAGTCAAGCAATGATTCACAACTCATTTGCCTCAACTGCTTGTGTACGTTTCTTTCAATAAACACAACTTTTTGTTTAATTTTCAGACAAGCACATCATGATAGTGACAGAATACATGGAGAACGGAGCTCTCGACACATATCTGAAGGTAGGTACACCTATTTGGTCAAATGAGCCTCAGACCTCATATTTTTTGTTGGAATATATTAAAGGAAGAGAAAGCCGTGAGAAGGACATGCAAGAAGAAAAAGTTGAATTTTTTTATGGGAGTTATGGGACGTTTTTATTGGTCAGGCAGTGTGACCTCCTGAAATGTTCACCATGGGGTGTCAGTAGGGTTACAACTCAAGATTATTTTCATTATCGATTAATCTACATATTATTTTCATGCTTCTTTCGTCCAACCAACAGTCCAAAACACAAAGACTCTTCATTTACGATTAATGACAGAAAAGAAAAGCAGCAAATCCTCACATTTAACAAGCTAGAGATGACTGAGCTGATTAATCAGTCCTTAAAATAGTTGGCAACTTAATTTCTTTTGATCATCAAATCGACGGCTTGTTGCAGCTTAGTTGTCAACCAGCAGAGACCAGAGGAAATCACTCCTTCTGGTATAGAAATAGTCTGGCTCCTAACTCCCTAAAATATAACCCACAACTTGTCACAAAAACAACGTTTCAATTAGGTATAATTAAGGTATTTAATGATTGTATTTTTTCCTCTCTAGGACCGCGATGGAGAGATTCCATCGTACCAGCTCGTGGGGATGCTGCGTGGAATAGCTGCTGGCATGAAATACCTCTCTGACATGAACTACGTCCACCGTGACCTGGCAGCGAGAAACGTTCTGGTCAACAGCAACCTGGAGTGTAAAGTGTCTGATTTTGGCCTGTCGCGTGTGCTGGAGGATGACGCTGAGGGCACCTACACGACGAGAGTAAGTCCCAGCCTAAAAGCACAGCAACAGAGAACGACCCTTGTGTTTTTTTTTCTTCTAGTAATAAAGACCAGACTGTTAATGGTATTTCACTCTCATGTGTCCAATCTTAAGTGTTGGTCTTTCAGCGCCTTCTGTTCCCACTCCCTTCACCCATTAAATATGATTTGTTAATGTTTCTCTTCTGTCAGGGAGGTAAAATCCCCATTCGCTGGACTGCCCCCGAGGCCATTGCATACAGGAAATTCACCTCAGCCAGCGATGTGTGGAGCTTCGGCATCGTCATGTGGGAAGTCATGGCATTTGGAGAACGGCCCTACTGGGACATGAGCAACCATGAGGTATGTTTCATCTGTCACAGTTGAGATGAAGGATTGTTTTGGCCTGTACAGGTCAAACTTTAATGTGTATTACCGCTGAGAGTCTGTGCCTGGTAGGTGGTGATAGAAAGTTGCCTGAAGTCCAGTGTAGTTTCCCACCATCCTCTTCCAATTAACAGCTAAAGTCAACACAGGAACACAGACTGTTCATTCTCTTTGTCTGTCACTGCAGCCATAAATATACTTAAAGTCAAAGCACTGCCTTCACTCTGCCCCTGTCTCTTCCTCAGGTCATGAAGGCTATCAACGAGGCCTTCAGGCTTCCTGCTCCGATGGACTCGCCATCCGCTATCTACCAGCTCATGCTCCAGTGTTGGCAGCAGGACCGTGCCAAACGACCTCGCTTCTTGGATATCGTCAATATTTTGGACAAACTGCTCCGCAGCCCAGAGTCTTTGAAACCCATCGCAGACTTCGACCCACGGTATGAGCATTACTTTGATTGTAGTTTGAAGTAAAAGTGATCAAAATTCAAAACAGATGCTCACATAATATTAATCGCGTGCAATCAGTGTTCATAACGCAGTGGTGAATGGTGACTTATCCAAGCGTATGTTGTTCCTTGCAGCGTGTCCATCCGTCTGCCCAGCACCAGCGGCTGTGACGGTACCATGTTCAGATCGGTGCCCGAGTGGCTGGAGTCCATCAAAATGAGCCAGTACAACGAGAGCTTCGCTCGCGCCGGGATCACAACCATGGAGCAGGTGCTCGCCTTGAGGCATGAGTAAGTGCACACATGGCACAGGTGCAGCGCTGCCACACGGCGCTGATTTATCTGGCACCGCGCCACATTTTGTAGTAACACAGAGAAAGTATTGAGCTCTCAGCTTGAACATTTGTTACGCAGTTTGTGAATGCAGGAATACTCCACACTGCCTCTGCCCATGTCATTCCTCTCATTCTTTGCTGCCATAACTTCCACAGCAGCGGCCCCCCACCTTATTAGTCTGATTTACCCCCACAGCTATATCAAGTCATCTTTCATCAACGCCATCTGCCACGAACCAAATGTGTTCATTTGTAAAGTTATTTAAGACCATTGATATACGCTGGTTTGGTCATTTGCACTATTACCATTTGGGAGACAGGAGGCAGACATTTAGATAACTTATACTTTTCTTACGGCTCACTATTTTATCGATTACTTTTATTTAACTATTTCAACTGTACATCCGTTACTTGTAACTAACAGTTTTAACCATTTAGCCTAACCATTAGCCTACTTTTGCATACTTTTAGGCCACTATTTCAATTGTTTATCAATAACATTTAGCTAACCATGTCAGCCATTTGCCTATTCTTTCATACCTATTCTTTTAACTATTTTAAGCCTTTTATTCATTACGTTTTGAACTGTCTTCGGTCCAATATGTGCTTACTGGTTTCTATTCTAAGTGTATTTTTCAATTTTCTCAAATTAGTCGAGCTACTCAACAATCTTTCTTGTGGTAGAATGTGGTCTCCATCTGTTAGACAGAGTCCGTATTGTTTTTAGCACACTCTAAAACGGTCTCATGTGTCTTTTCCTTTCAGAGACATCAGAAATATTGGAGTGCGGTTGCCCGGTCACATGAAGAGGATAGTGTACAGCATCCTGGGCCTGAAAGATGAGACCAGCTCCCTCAGCGTGTTTGCAGTGTGATCTAAGCATTCCTCCAAATCAAAGTGCACTGACCGACTATGCCATTTCACTCATGGACAAGGAGGCTGAGGTGGGG
>OMLP01029907.1:28331-57401 GCA_900302685.1 Spondyliosoma cantharus
CTTTTAAAAAAAAAAAAAAAAAAAAAAAAAAAAGGAGAAATGTTATTGAATCAGTCTTGTGAAAAGTTGTGAAGTACCACTCACGTTATCAAGTACAGCACAGAGACTCACAGCAGCTGGTTGACAAGGGCCTCCTGGTACATCATGTTAGTCACATATGGCACGTAGAGTCTGCGAAAGTCAGGGCAGTGCCGAAGCACGACGTCTCCAACCTGACATATTGATACGCTCTCTCCCAGTCGAATTTCCAGATCCATCAGAAACCTAGAGGAGAGGTGACACTGGCTCAGCATTAACACCAGAACATCTAGTGGGAGTATGATAAAAAAAAAAAAAAAAAGGTACTAAAGAGGTACAGAGAGTCTCACTTTTCACTGGCTGCCATCACGTGATGAATATTGGAAAACAAAATGTGATGCTCCATTGGAGACAGGGTCCGTTTCAGCGCCTTTGACAGGAAGAAATACTTGACAGCAACTCCGAGGCTCCGCAGGTAAGACGCTTCAGAGCCAATCAACTCAAACATTCTCTTCAGGAAGAAAATGAGGGAAGGAGCATCATTAACAGTTCAGAGATGACAGAGTCTGGATCTTATTGACAGCGAATCTCATCACTGAATTGATCCAACTACCAAGTATTGTCTGTCTATTCAAAGCACGACTTATAGGTTATTCAGCTTATAGCTCATTATAGATGAGAATGTGTAATGTTTGTTATCCCACGGCTGAAAATTGTCCCGAACTAATGCAACATTAACTCCTGTTTGGGTACCACTTCCTAAAATCTAGTGGCCAGCTGTTTAAACTAAACTTAAAAAGGAGGGGATTTACAGTGCAGACGAGGTTGCCAGATCCATTGTTGCCCTGCAGAACTGGGCTACTTTTGAGGTGTTTCTGTGGGTCAGGTAGACCCGTTTCTCATGCAAATGGCGCACTTAAAAGATATACAAACACACACACTTAACATGCTTGTGCTCTCCACTTGATGGCAACTGCCTCCCTTTCCCTACTCTGCTTGTTAGTGAAGCAAACAAGTTAACAACTAGCTAACTAGCAGAAAACCCTGGGAGAAATATAATGCCTGGAGAAAAAGGTGTCTTCTTTTTTTACTCCAAAGACGCTGGCCTGGTTTTGATTGGCCACTGGAGGTCGATATGGGGTTTGTTGACAATAAGAAGAAAAAACACCAGGGTTAGTCTTTAACACAAAAGTACAGCCAACAAACTGTACTTTGAGATTAATGGGAACACTTTAAGCTAACATGCTAAACGCTACTGCTACACCCTGCAAGTTACATACCAGATTTTACTGTAACCCTTAAAATGAAAACTACACGTAAACATGCTGAAAATGCTAACATGGTAAAGGTTGACGTTTGCTTTCAACATGCGTGTTGTTAGCATATTTAACAGATAGCTTCATCACAATAGCGATGTAATCAAACATTAGCAATGTAATCCAACAGAATGAATGGATGTCAACATGCTAAAAATGCTAACAAGGTCAAGGCTAGCCTACATATAGAATAAAACTTTAGACATCAACATGCTCCATGCAAGCAGATGTAACTGAGAACTTAATTGCCAAATGCATCCAACAGGATAATTGTCAACATGCTAAAATGCTAACATTGTAAAGGTTAGCCTACATATGAATGTTTAATGTTAAAATGCAAGATGTGTGTGCAGATTTAACAGATAGCTTATGAACCTTAGCAATGTGATCCAACAGAGTACTGTAACGTGCTATAACTGGTGCTGCTCGGGGTTAGCCATGTAGACGTCTACACTTCTGTCTTTTTCATTGTCATTATATAATATGATCGTGATTTAGTGTCTCTTGTCTCCAAATAAGATAACACTGCTACTGAATGCAGCGCCTTGTTTATCATATCTGAGGTGTAAAAGCATGAATTATTAAAACTTTTCACACCTCCTGAAGGCAAATCTCTCTGGTCGTCAGGCTGCTGAGCAGGCCAGATGCCTTCACCTCGTCTAGATCTTGCCAAAGGGTACATGGAGTCACCCTACGGACTGGGGGAGTTGAGGGTGAGGGTAGGGTCGCCTCACAAGGACTTATTGGAAGGGATGTAGCCTCGGAGTGGCAGCCATGGCTATAACGGGACTGCACACCCTGCACATACTGGGGCGTTATCAGTTCAGACACAACACTCTTGTTCAGTCTGTGCAGATTCTCTTTCAGTGGCTGCAGGAAGAAGTCCTGATATAGTGGGACTGCAGAGCAAAAGAAATTAAGACAAGGGTAGTTGACATTGCTGGGACATTATTCAATGACTGACAACAGCCAAAGGAGAAAGGGAAACTTACAGAAATGAATGTACTTTGACTCGAATGACACACTCAGCCCTTCTTCCTCGGCTGAATCTGCTGCCCTGTGTTTTTATAAAGGATGCCACATTTAGTTAGAAGTATAGAAATTATAGAACATTAAAATTTACAGCTTCTCTTACCCTTCCATGCTTTCAACCTGATCATCTAATGGAGACAAAGTTGGATTTTCCTCCTCAAACATAGTAACTGAGAACAGCTTTGATATATTTTTAAAATCCAGCATTGGCATGAGGGTCATAGACCTGAGAGGTGAAGATATGTTTAAAAGGAGGACTTAAGAAAGGACATTTCATTATCATAATCCTGCATACAGAGGTTGGTGAAGTTCTCTGGACGCATGTTGTGGCCCTTACCTACAATCCTCCAGCTGGTTCAGGGAGTCGCTGCTCTCTTCAAGGCAGTTTTCCAGAGAAAACGCTGAAGAAAGCTGCTCTCTGGTCGTCATGGTTTGTATTTGTGATATCAAATGACTCACTGGATTTCGTAACCAGGAGTATAGATCAGACATAATGACTCCACTCCAACAGCGGTTGTTCTCATCTCTGTCATCTGATTGATCCATAACGCTTTAGTCTGGACCTGTTCTGTCACACGACACAAGGCTGCAGGCTGAGCTTGAGGCAGCAATCACAAAACTGGAGCCAGGTGTGGCTCTTTTTAAAGCCTCTGGTAGACTAGTTTTTTTTTTATATGTGTATTTTATTTATAACTTTTTCGTTTACAGAGAAAAGACAGGACGTTGAGGCCTCAACAAACAAACATGATTGCCTCATCAAACCCCTCCTATCACCTATAGGGGGGCAAGAAGAAAATAAAAAATAAAATAAAATAAACCCCAAGAAGCAAAACAAACAGACAAAGGGACAAGACAGATAAAACAGTTGGTGTACACTTCAATACGGGTTTCTATGGTCATCCATTTATACAATTACAGTGTTTAATTATATAATAGACAAATGTTCAACTAAAATATAAAAGTTTTTAAAGTGTCATGGTGGTCCCCTCTGCATTGAGATGTAGTCAAGGAAGGGCTGCCATATCTGTTTAAATCTACTTGCTTTCCGTGATAACTTGTACTGGATCTTTTCCATGTGCAGTGTACTGGAGAACTCTGTAAGCTAGGCTTCAAAAAATGGGGAGAGCTCTTTGTTCCAGACCTTAAGAATTACTTTCTTTGCAATGACCATTCCATATTGGATTGACAAAGCTCTGGAGTGACTCAGGGATTGTAGCTGCGATGACCAGCCCAGAATGGCCGTTTCCGGGTTGGGAAGAAGACTATGTTGGTCGGAATCGGAATAGCAATGAAAGATTTCTGACCAAAATGTATGGAGTCTGGTACAGAAGTCTGGCAGACTAGTTGTGTCCCAGTTTCCTACTACAAACTAATCCTGTGCGGTGGTTAACGAAGCGTTTGTTGATTTTAGACAGTTTGTCACTGTCAACCTGGTCTCTGGGAATTATGATTTTTCAGTATTTTCAGACTTTAGTACAGCAATGATTCATCAAGAGAATACTTGATGATTATTTGAAACAATTCTCAGCAAAACTGACTAATTCTCCTTGAGCATAACTGCGCTGCTCAATGTGGCTAGACTTATTGAGATTTTTCACATTTTTACTACATTATACCTATTCTGTGACGGCCATGTTGATGTTAATGACATATACTGAGCGGGATGTTGTTCCTCAATGAACAGTCTTCATGAAATGATTTGTATTTTACGACAAACTGCGACTTTCTTGACTTGCAAAGTTATCTTTTAAATTAAAAGGCCTACGCGTAATCCATGACACAATTAAAACAGTTTGAAACATGTAGTTGTGTCTCCCCATTGACTACTGTATTGATTTTTACTGTAATAAGGACACCAGAAGGGGCCACTCAACAGTTAATCACATTAGCTACATATATTTTCTTTTTATTACACACTGCAGCAGTAGCACAGTGCATATTGTTGCATGCGATATGCCCAGCATTGGGACATACTATGTCCAAAGATTGCGCCTTGAACTCTGACCCTCTCGCTCATTCATGTTGCAAATGTTAAAGTAACCAGAAAACGTAGACAGTTTTGAATGCAGCTTCTGTTGGCGGCTTTCTCAATGTGACAGATCTTCCACGGCACAGAGGATCGTGGGTCTCAACAGCCAGAATTGAATGCTGGCTTCTATATCGCAGAATGCAACCACATGAGGCAGGACATCCTGGTGTTTTATATATATCAGCACCGAGTATGGAATTGGGACACACTATGAGGCTCTCTGCTACTGTGTGTATATATAGTTTGAGTTGATTAGAGAACAGCTTACTTACTGAAATGCAACCATAATCACAGCTCACTCGTTTACAGGAAGCAATGAATGAATTCACAGTGTACAAATACTAGTTCCATTTTATTTGCAATTTAAAATTTCATACAAGATAAAAGTAGATAATTCAATCTGCCTGAACATTGTTGGTATATGACTCAAATAAAGCCATTTGAATACTTGATATATGATGAACTGACAAAACATTTGACAGGCACAAATGGCCATCATCTAACAGATAACACAATTAAAATGGGTGTTTTTAAACGATATGAACATACACACTGATGATTTGACACAGATGTAAAGGACTTTCTGAACAGGAGCTACAAACAGATTTGTAATCTACACATGGCAGAGCTCTCATACTTTGGAGAATGACACATACAGTACAAGTTATCTTCTCCAGTTCACATACAGAACCCCAAAAACACCACCTACGATCAGACATCAACAAACACACTTGTGGCTCACTCGATAACGGCCGTGTACGTGAGGGTTTCCACTTATCTGGAAAAATTAATTGTAAACTTGATCAACCCTTCTAAACTGCAGCAATTTCCACAATGTAGCTTCTCCAACATTGGGTAGTGATTTTCAAACTGAAGGGACAAATCAATATAATGCTTTATTTATCAGCAAATTGCTTCAAATATCAATATTTGTGCTGAATCATCTAAAGCTCACCAGACAGTTGATTTGAGATGGAGGAGTAATGCTACTCCATTTTGAGTTTTTTTTAAAATTTTATTTGATTGATGCTCCACAACTTAAACAACAATAATCTTATGACATATCAAAGGGCAAATTATATTTTTTTTAATGTCTCAAGATTCAATCACACATTGGGCATTTAATAATGTGTCAATGTTGGACGAAAAAACAAGAAAAAGAAATCAATCTACCAAATCTCTAAAAACCAATGAAATGGGTGGGCACCCAAAACATCTGCATGCAAACACACCTCACATATCTGCAATATCCAGAAAAGTATTACCAGCTGTCCTGTTTGTTCTTCCCTGTGTTTATACGTGCTCCCTGCTCAGGAGGGACTGAGACATCTGGATCAGTAACAAGGTATAAATAACAGATGCTGAGTTGGGAGGCTGGGGACTCGTATGACTGGTTATGAGTCTAGGTGGGCACAGTGATACTGCGGGCTAGAAGTGCCAGCAGAGCTAGCTCCACAACCCCATGGGCTCTTTCCAGTGCCTCGGCAGCCTCCATGGCAGAAAAGCCCGCTGCCTGGATTCTCTGGATGTGCTCAGCTGGAAATTGTTCTATAAAGGGATGCGGAGAAGGGAGAGGAGAGGCTGGAGATGTAAGCTGGGGAGCCTGAGCAAGAGGAGTGGAAGAGGGGGACGAGGTGCTTGAGACTTCCTCAGGTGAGCCCACTGCCATAGACAGAGGGCTGAGGAAAGTGTGCTCAGTCTGTAGGCCAAGAGTGTCTGGGGTGTTGGTGCCAGATGCTCGTCCATCTGCAATCCCTCTCCCCTGCTGCCCCTCAGGAGGTTCCCTGAACTCCAGGTCCCCTGCAGGATCAGGGGGAACCTCTGGCTCAGGCTGAAAAATGCTGATGTTATTGGCTTCATCTTCTCCTCGACTATCTGCCCTCCTCTCCCTGCAGCCGTCTGGACACTGTGGCGGTTCTTGTCCTTCCACAGTCTCTGCTGTATCTCCGTCCAGATGCTCATCTTGGCCAGAGAGATCAGGCGCAAGACACTTAGATGGGCCCTCATCAGACACAGCAGCAGCATGGTTGGCTTTGGCATCGCTTGGTTCTGCACCGGCTGTGATGACAGTAGAAGGGATAGGATGGGCGTTTTCTGGTATCGGAGTGCTAGGTTCTGGGGCTACTTCCTCTGTTTCCTGTTTGAATGGATGTGACGGGGAGCAGGAGGCGCTGCGGTTCTGAGAGTGAGCCCGGTTGTTGGACACCAGTAGCTCGTGAAGCTCCTTTAGGGCGGCTGCCAGCGAGGGGATGCTGTCTGAGCTGGAGCTGTGCTCTCCTTCAGGCTGGTCCCTCTCGGACGACACCACGCCCTGGGACGCAGTGGGGGACCCCATCTCAACAGAGTCGCACTGGCTAGGAGCGTCTGGACATGCTTCTGTGGCATCAACTGTGCCAGGCTCAGTCATCTCCTGCTCCATGGGTTGAATAGGGGAAAGTTCCTCTGAGCTGTTCACCACCTCGTCTGATTCAGCGTCCCCCTCTGTGGCTCCATGCTGTACCTCACACCCCGGATATTGGGATGCTCTAGTCCCGTCTACAGTAGGGGTACATGTTTGGAGGACGTCTGTTGAAGGACTGGGTACAGGGGGCACTTTGGAGTTGCTATGGCCAGGCAGAGGGTGAGGGTGGACCTGATGAGGTTTAGAACCAGCATCCTCTGCTGAGCATGAAGTCAGAGGAAGCTCCGGGAGGCCAGGGTGGTCCTGGGACCGCCCTGGTGCTGAGGTCTGTTCCATGGCAGCCGGGGCAGACTGAGAGCGATCCAGGGTCTGGGGCTGGCCAGAGGAAGGGCTTTGGGAAGGGGAGGTGGATGAGGACATTTGGTCTAAGGTTCTGGGTAATGTAAATGGTTGGGGCTGCCGTGAGGTAGTTTGTCCATCTGCAGTGTCTATTGTAACAGAAAATATAACTGAGAATTAAACAGCTGGAATTTGTGTGGAGCCAGTCTGGAAGCATTACTTTGGATACTATGCATTTTATTAGAGATGCACCGATCAACCGGCCACTGACCACAATATGTGATTTGTTGCACCAGTTTACTTTTGCAAAAGTAGAGGGTTATGAAATGTGCATTTACTTTAAGGATAAAGATCCACTGTCTGAACCAGAGCAACAAACTTTTTATTCCACTCAAATGTCAACTGAGGCACCTACAGACAGACTCCTTCCATTCTTACCTTTCAAAATAAGAGTCCCAGATATACCAGTATACAATGCATAAGTGCTTATGAGAGGGGGCTAAAATTCACTTAAACATTTCATTAACGTGCCATTCAAATAGCTTATAATGTCTGATTTATACAAGTTATTTCATAGTCAGTGTTTTCAATTCTCCATTAAAAAAAGGTTACAAAAATGTATGTGTATGCTGTTAAGTCTAGTTCCGAGAAAGAGAGAAAATCGGAATCATCAGGTCAGACTTTTGAAAAATCTGAAAAATTGGCCAAGAAAATTGGAATCGGTGCATCTCTACACTAAAGGAAACAAACAAAAACACCAATCTCCTCATTGGAATACCTGCTGCACATATAGTTTGCTACTTTTTCCTTTTATATGTATTCATAATAAATACATGTATAAGTGAAAACAAAAGTACAACATCAATTAACCGATCCAGCAGCAAAATAACAGCAAAATAAAAGACAGAAATAGCAATGGACTTAGCACTGGCAATGGACTTGTGAATTTGCAGTACCTGGTTGGTAGGGCCCTCTCCAGCTGTCTCCAAATGCATCAGTGCTGTCCTGCTCAGGGGTTAGGGCACACACCACACACATCATGCAAAGGGACGGAGAAAGTTAGCAGTCACACACAGAGCATGCACCAACTTATCAGCCTTTTCACACACACAGATGTGAAAAGTGTCATCCAAAAACAAAACTTGAGCCTATGTCCTGATAGAGAAGTCAGAGCGTGATCACAAACCTGAACCTCAGAAGGTCACGTCATTACTGCATTTGATCAGAACCCAAAATTATTTGATTGATTCCTCATTTCTGGTGGGGGATTGCCTTATTCAACATGTACCACAACACCAGCATGAGCCTGAATTTACTGCAACTCCAATGATGCTGCTTTATGTTGTAATTCCATTTGCAAAGTGCAGCCATTACCGAATATGACCAGCCAATTGAAACAATAACAACGACTAAGTGCATCAATGGCAGTAGCACCAATGGTTATGTGAGCCTTAAAAAGCATTAAAGGGAAACACTTTCATGATTATGTTTTGACAATCATGACAAAATGGATAAAGTGACAAGACAACAATGTCTGTTACGTATTAATCCAGAAAATTAAATGCATGATAAGTTAAGAAACTTCACACGGATGCCAAAATCATTTAGATAAAGGCCCATTCTCTCCTGATTATCTGATACAGTCAGAAATATGATGGGATATAAGGCATAACTATCAAGATACAAGTTTGTCCCTCACAAGGTGCATTTTGGCGGGCCAGATGTTTCTAGCAAATAAAACAGACATAAAATACTCTTTTATGGTTCATAATTTTATTTTGGGTTACTACCACAATAGGTTAGCATGCTCTAATGCTAAAAAAACAAAACACAGCAGCTTTCTCATACTGTCCAGTGCTGCAGCACTGCATACCCCTCTGTCTGAAACATTTTAGCTTCTGTCTGACCCCCCTCCTGAATACCCAGTCTTCTCTTATTTGGTCAGCTCACATGCTTAACCCAGTACTTTTAACAACAACAAGAACAAGAACAGAGCTTCTGTGCTTAATCTATTGTGGCAAGGAAGCCACTGGGCATAAGTTATGCAAATGTGCAACATGGTGATGTAGTCTGATGTCACAAAGTTATAGAATTAAAGGCGGGACTACTGACGAGGCGTGTCAGAAAGTCCGTCAATTAAGGGAACTTTGGATCCTAGTACCATTTTGGACCTTAACTATAAATGAGAATACAAAAGGCCCATCATGAAGTTAAGTTGAAGGGAGAAAGTTAAGTCACTTGTGGTATAAACGATGTAACTGAGTGGTTGACAAATTTACATCACCTCACAGTACATGACATCATACTGCTTAAACACTGAGATGATAGGAAACCATCCAGCTACAATCGACCACTGTTAGCAGTCCACCATGCTAACGTTTGTGTAGGAGCAAGCAGTATGGATGTCAACTGTGCAAACACAATTTTATATAGCCTTACAAAACATTCTTGATGAGAAAACATATGAGACACAACCATTATGAGTCATCTCATAATCATTAGAAAGCTATCTCACAAATCTGAGGACAAAAAAGTTATGATAACAGTGGTTGCCATTTGACTTATATTACAATGCTGACTTGGTGTAAGTCTTTGTTTTAACACATTGGGAGATGTTAATTACAATGTTGATGGTATCATCATTTGTATGTCAACACTATGGAGGCATTTTAAGTCACTGTCTAAGCATACACGCTAAAAAGCACAGTTTTTCATGTTGTATTTTATTTCACAACTACAGGATGTTTAAATCATGACATCAAGAATAAGACAGATTATCTTGCTCATTCAAATAATGCAACCACCTACATTACTGTTGGCACTACCCTGTCCCTTTCAGTTTGTCTATGTAGGTGGCTTAAAGTGCTGTTCTCACATTCCTTCAGAGATCCATCTGCACTGTCATCTGACAAAGAATCTGACAGCATTTTTCAGTCCACAATAAGACTCACTCAGCACTGCCGATTAGCACTGATGGCTCCATTAAGTGCTAAATGGAGACAGTTTCTACAAAATGTGGGTGCTTAAAAAACACTTTAAATTAAGACATCACGACCAGCCAGGGCAACTTGAGAAGGTGGTTTTAGCTCATAAACTTCATATAGAAATAAAGTTTAAAATCATAATATCATCAATCAACAAGCAAAGAGCTCATCATGAGTGTTTCCCTTTAAGCCTAAAAAGCTTGATCTTAGCCAATGTCTTATATATTATTTTCTTATAATTGCCTGACAAATGTCTCCATTTCTTGAGCTCATCTTATTCCAAAGCACATCTGATTTGCTGAGGTGATGACATGAAGTGATCATGTGCCTGAAAATACCGATGACTGCATAAATGGGGTTGAGAGTAAGAAGCTTTAAGTGGCACATGCAAATGTGGTTCTACCTGAGCTGAAAAAAAAAAGCCCAATCAAAAACAGACTGAAGTGCCGAGATGGGATCTTACCGCTTTCCTGTATGGACCTCTGAAGTGCCTCTGCTAGTTCTCTGTCAGCTATCTCATCTGGACGGGCGTCTTCGCGGCCCTCTGCGCCGTATGCCAGGCGCGCACACTCTGGCAGCTCTGCCTCAGATAGGAAGCGTGTTTCAGTGCCTGTGGTGCCTATTAGCAGTGTGTTCTTCTTCAGGTCGATGGAACACTACAAGGAAAAAAAAAAAGAGGACAAATAAAGCTCCCAGATACTCAACTTTCTTTTGCATTCACTATACTGAGAACAGGAAACTTATTATCTAATTATTTCCAATTCAATACTGTCCACTGATCAAATGAAAGGGGCTCACACCTGATGCCTCTTCAGCATATCCAGGCCGAGCAGCATGTCCATCGGCTGGTCCTCCAAGATGGAGAAAGAACAGGGAAGGAAGTCACCCTCTATCTGTACCTGAGCTACATGACAACACAATTTCAAATGAGTCAGACAATCCAAGACACCATTTTATATCTCTATGTGCTGCTTTCAGAGGTGTGACGAATGGTACACTTAGCCTTGCATAGCTAGTTTGTGGGTATCTACAGGAAATTAGAAGACAACTGGGTTTGTTAAACTAGTATTAAGTCACTGTCATTGTCACACATAGTTCCCGGTAAATTATGGGGATAACCTTTCACGTATCGCTAGTGATTTTCCCTTTTCACACATGAAGCTACTTACAGGAACATTTCCATCGTGCGCCCTTTCACACATGCCATGGAAAACTGGAATAGACGAAGGCAAGGCTGGATATGTGTAGGTGGTGGAAGACGTCTCATTATTTTTATTGATGTAGCTAGTGAGGCAATGTTCTTGTGATGTACTGTATATATCTGGGCCTTTTTGTGTCTTCATCAGACAGGAAAGAAGAGAGAAGCCCAAAGATTTTGGGATCTACTTTAAACTTTCAACAGTTAACGTTCCTCTAGAAACTAGTGTGAACTGAAGAAAAGCCTGACTCTCACCCAAATGAACTCTGCCTATGATCTTCTGTGTACCCACTCCCTTTGCAATCCCGGCCCAGCGACGGTCCACCAGCCGCATGATGTTACAGCGCTCAGCACACGCTTGGCTCATGATGGTCATCTGGGCACCTAAAGAACAAACAACGCCAGGCTTTACATAAATGTTTCATTCTCACCACAAATCTGAAAATGCATGTGCAATGAAGACAGGAATACAATGCTGTGTAAATCCAAATGGTACAATAAGGATATCCTATGTCTGTGCTCTGGGAAGATGTGACTGTTCCAGATCTTGGCTGAGTCATAATTGATGTTATAAAGATTACAGAAGCAATAATATCCAGAAAGAGCTTCTCTTCTGCTGTGTTGAAAGTTCCCTTAAAGAGGTGGGTCTAGCATCTAATTAGGGTGGCTACCTTCTACTGACTTATATGCACCTTTTTTTTTCTTTAACTTTTTCTGTAACTGATTATTGTAAAAAAACAAACAATGTTGATTATCTTTTTTTTAATCAGTTAAGCCACCAACAATGACTAAACCAACGTGTAGCACAACAACATTTTAGCTGCATTCCTGTTAATGACCACAAAACTGAAACCAAGAGAAGTGCCATCAGGATGTAATGCTCATTACCTGAGTCAACAAAAGCTTTCACAGGGTGCCCATTGACTTTGCAGTTAATGTAGAGCATAACCACCTGTCCAAAGCTTTCTGGGGCCTCCTCCATTGCAATGGTCATGTTTTCTTCCACATTGTGCTGCCTGAAATATGCACAAACCCAACAGAAAAGGTGAAAAAACATACTGCCATAGCTTGTTGGACAAGCTGCTATGCCTTATCTTTGCACTAAAGAGTAAAGTAGAATTCATGAAAATTACACATATTATGTAAAAATGTATTATACAACAATATCTGATAAAAACTGAAGCTGTACCATGCGGACGATGACAACTCAACGAAATCTATGGTCTACACACACCATACCTGATGTCCTCCTCAATCTTTGCTTGGGCTTCCAAATCAAAAGGATCAGCAGTCAGAAGTCTGATCCTCTCTTGCTCTCTCTTAGCTCGATCCTGCTGTTGCTCCAGCAGCACTTTGGTGAAACGCTCTGAGGAAAAATACACGGTTACACTAACATAACACAGGAAATGATAAACATAACTCATGGCATCTCTTTTCATTTTACCCAAGTCTCCGCTGAGCAGGGCCTCAGCAAGTGGTGGGTTTCTCTCCTTGAGGAGTGAAAGCTCGTGTGGATTGGACAATAGCATCTGCTGGAGTAAGGCAGGGTCATCCAGCCCCTGAGGAGAGGAGCCACGAAAGGCCGTTGGCGTGGAAGATTGGGTGGCACGCGGTTGTTGCTGTTGCTGCTGCTGCGGTGGTGGTGTAGGCTGTGGCTGCGGCGGCGGAGGCGGCTGCTGAGGCGACTGTGGCGCCTGTTGCTGTGGCCTTATGGCACCACGTTGACTGGTTGAAGAAGAGGTGCCGGGGACTGTGATGGAACGAAAGTCAATATGGGGCAGACCTAAAGAAGACAGAGGACAAAAGGGTGAGAGGTTTGCATTTGCAATAGCTGATGCATACATTGTTTATGTCTTTTTTTAATCAATATTTCTGCCGTTGTCCCTAATATAGAACTCAGCTTTTTTTTTAAATCAACACTTTCCTTTCACTGCGTGTAATATGTGCTTACTTTCCTCATACTTTCAAAGACTTATCTTGATTCAAACACAACTGGCCAACCCTTCCCATCACTGATCTACCTCGCTTATTGGGACAAGGACTGGCAATACTGGTTCGATGAATGCACTTAGATGTTGTGAATGTACGTATCAGGGCACGCTCAAAATGTAGAGTAATGGAATAAGCAGCAACTGTTACCTATCACTGGTGTGCCTCTTTTTGAGCTCTCAATTCTATTCACTGTCAAATTAAAATCAACTCATAACGTTAAACACATCAAACCACGCAGAGTATTAAACCCCCAGAGCCATTTCATGGGGCATTTATGTACAGTAATTATAGCTCCAATGATTTATTCACCAAACACGTGTGTTACCTGGGAAGGCTGGCTGAGTTGGTGGTGGCCTTCTGTCAGCTTGCCTGAGAACCACCACGTCTCCATCCTTAACGCCATAATTCCCCAAGGCACGAGTGGGGTCGTTTAGGGTCTGTTCTACATATGTGATCTGTTTATGGAAAAACAAAATAATTGAATTGAAGGTCATCATACAGAAAATTTACTGATTCTTGCTTCCATTGTATTTGGATATTAAGATTATAGAACCCACATGACTTGATAAACTGAGCATGCTTAACACAGACAAGGTATTTCATTAGATCACAATATGCTGCAGTTGATAGGACTTTTCTTTTGCATATGGCCAATAATATAAATCTGCTAATATCTGGCTAATATTTATCAAGCATCACTAAAATTTGCCTCCAAAATTGTACTTCCACGCCTCTACAACGTATCAGAAAATGGAAATACTTGCATGAAGAACAAGTTCCTCAAAATTGCACTTACTAACATTTCATCACTAATTTTTCTGAATTTTTAAACCAACATTTTTACCCTAAATGTATATCAGTTTCAAATAATGGTTACTAGAGCCTAACCGATATGTCGTTTTAGGGGCCAGATGCCAATATCAATACTAGGAAGGACAACATTTTTTTCAGATAGCAATATATTGGTCAATATACAATGTTTTTGCAGCGGTACCTTTAAAGTGGTTATCACAAACTTGTGATAAAAATATGCAATGGAGGCATGATGTTTTACTGTATAACAATAAACTTTATTGTTTAAAATGCCTCCAGTGCACTAACACAGTACACTCCACTTGAAATTCAATAATCATATATGACCTCAAGAATCTTTTTTCTGCACTGTGTCTTTAAAATAGAATAGTTCATACTGGCCAATATCAATAACATATACACTGATACATCTGTATATCATATCAGGGTTGACTGATATGGCTTTTTCAGGGCCGACACGGATAGTTAGAAATCATGGAGACTGAAAATCAATACCTGGGGCTGATATTTATTTGTAGTAAAAATTAAACTCTTCGTTTCAAAATTTCAAACAATGAGTGATGAATGAACTTAAGTAGAATTTACTCAAAAGCTTAAGTACAATGTTGACTACTGTACATGAGTATATTCTTCTTTCTGCTAAATTATGCTTCTTCTTCACTACATTTATTTGAAAAATTGAGTTGCAGATTAATCAATGTTTATAGGATATTAATTGTGACACTTTACCAATCAGATATTGTTTTGGGCGGGACATTGTGTGCTGCATCAGAGGCAAAGCAGCACATTTTTAAATTGGTTTATCTTATTGTCAGTCTGACAGAATCATGGATACCGATTATTGGAAAATGCTGGATTTCGGCCCTGATAATCGGCCTACCGCTAATGTGTGATAGGCCAATATCGGCCGATGATATTGCTCAGACTCGGATGATTGTCCTCTCCTTGGTAACTAATTGGTATCTGTATTGGGCTGAAAAAACAGTTGATCATTATTAATTGTCAGAATAGTTGCTTATTCATTTTCTTAATTGGTTATTGACCAACAATCAATTGATTGATCATCTTTTCAAAGATATGCTCGAACATAAACTACTGTCCTTGAAGGCTATGATAGAGTTGGATGTAAGCCTGTGTGACATAACCCTAATAAAACTATAATTAGAGGCCTTGCATGGGGGGTATTAAATACATGGCCACAGTCTATGTGTTAAGGTTATCTTGATCCTCCAATAAACTTAAAACTCCAACAACTCGTCAACGTGACAGTTTTGCTGTTTACACAAGCTTTCATCCAGTCACTGTTCAAACGGTGCTAGAGTTTCGGTTACATTAACATGGGTTAGATGTCATTGTGCCAATAATTAGCTTGTGTCTGTCAATAAAAAGTCTGCCCCATATCTTGAGATAACATTAGAAAGCCGTTTGCGTTAATTTATGTTAGTTATAAGGCAGCCATGTACAATTAGGCTCTATAAAGATTAGAATAATTCAGCTACTCAGGCTAACTTCATGTGACCGTTAGCCTTGACAATTTCTGTGAACTAGTCAGACAACAGTTAGCTAGCTTTGCTAGTTTTCCACTGGGTTGGCTTTCGGTGAAGTTTATAACACGCACAGATATAGACGACTGTTTGTAACCGTTATTAGCTGTTGGGGACACATGTCTGTCTGCCTGTTGTTGATAGCCGAAGTTTCGCAACAACCCGTCCACGGAAAACAGCAAAAGTACGATTCATGCTAGCAAGTCAGCTAGCTAGTTATCTCCGTTAGCTCTCCGGCTACCACAGCTAGCCTGCCTGGGTCTTACCTGAATTTCCCCTGCTGGGATTCCTGATTCCAGTTCACAAAGTGCTACAAAGTCTCTCAGCTCCAGCTCCGGGGACACATCGAGGGCGAAGGTGGTTTCTGGGTGATCCCTCGGCGCGCAGAAAACGGTGACCAGCATCGCTTTTTTCGGGGCAGGATCACTGGACGAACCCGCTGCAACAGAATGCGGTTAGTGTAGTTCCCTTGTCTCACAGAGGAAAACCCACTTATTCTTCGGATTTTCACAGTTTAAAGACGCGTTTGAGAGGGAAATACGTCAAAGAGTGAGCTAGTATCACAACGAAAGACAGTGGCTACTTTGCACTTACTTGGTAAAAGCCTGGTGTGACAGTTTCTCTTTTAACAACAACTAAACAACATCAAGTATTGCTCAGTACTGCCGCATTTCATTCAGCTTGTTTTCGACATGTCGCAGAATTTGCGGTCGTGAGTAGTTTCTTCTTCCAATTTTTAAAAACTCATTACCGCCACCTAGTGTAGAGTTTGGGAATTACACACATTCAAGACATAACGTTAATAGAACTTGAAATAATAAATAAAACACAATAAACACAATGTATGTGTAGATATGTATGTATATGTATTTCTATATGTAGAAATTAAATCAGCAAGTGTCAGCAGTTTTGTGTTCTTTGTGTAGCACATTTATAGCCTACACAGAATACTTAATGTAACTCATCATTAAGCAGGAAATACAACATAAAACAACATTTGTCATGAAAACATAAACTAAAGAGAAACAAATAAATAGAAAACAAAATACAACTTAAACCAAAGACAAATATTTAAAGCAACATTGTGCAGAAATTGGCTTTTTGTGGAGTTTTGGTGCCTCACACAGTTTCTGAGTGCGACACCACTGTTGTAAATACAAATCCCAGATCTGTAACAATTTGTCAGACGTAATGTAGGTGACAACTACAAACAAAAGTCATTACGTCATAACAATGTTATGTGTTTAAAAGTTGTATCCCCGAGACCCTGTACCATCAAAAAGATTCTGAAGTTGTTATTTTCTGGTAAAAAAGTTGCATAATATGTTGCTTTAAGATAGGTATAGATATGGTGGATAATAGCGAAACGCCTTGTCGGCATTGCTGCCTTTAATTCCATGAAACCGTGACATCTCACCATGTCACACATTTATGTAATTGATGCCTCGCAGCTAGTTTGGCCTGAATTAATTGATTTAGCAAAGCTGCTCTGTTGTTGTTAGAAGTGATGGGTCATGCATGTGTGAACTGACCAATCAGAAGAGACTGGGTTTCGGGAGATAGGCCTTAAAGAGACAGGAGCTAAAATAGAGTGTTTCAGACAGAGGGGGAGTACAGAGCTGCAGCACTGGACAAAATGAGACAACTGATGTGTTTTGGGGGCACTCAAGCATGTAAACCTGTTCTAGTAGTAAACCAAAACATAATGAAGAACTTGAAAATAAGCACAATATGTCTCCTTTAAAGGTAAATTCAGGGCATCCCTTACATCTTCTATAGCTTTGTCGATGCTCTGTTTTGTAATGTAACTAAATATTGCTTCTCCATGTTAAGTTTGGACTTGATTGTTGCTGTTAAAGTTTAGCTCTCAGCCAGTCCATGATTTTTTTTAAAACTTGTTTTTTGGTTTTGAGAGATAAGTGCTGAGTCCTAGGCTTTTCTGCTTCAGTGACAATGATGAGACATGGTGGGAGAACCAGTTCATATAGTTTCTTGCTCTTACGTGATAAAAGTATACATATTTTAGAGTTTTTTGAGGAAAAAAACCCCAACTAAAACTACTTTCATCTTTTCGTCTGTGTTTCGTCTGAACTTAACAGGAAGTGCATAACATCCCACTAACCACGTAGTTACCTAATTTACTAATTTGCAAATATCACTGCTGCAAGAAACATACATTGGATCACATCCTCTGTTCAAAGGGTTTTAATCTACTTGAAATCTGGTGCCAAAACAACAACAACAAATAAAACAAACTGAATACACAAAAGCTTTTATGAGCCGAGAAAAGGTTGGATCGTTTTTAAATAGTGTCAGCCAGTGATAAAAAAATGTGTTTTTAATGTGAAGAATTATTTCAGCTCAACTTAAACTGCACAAGTCCTGTAACATTTTGTGTTTTCAGACTGGTGTGATTGTCCATGAGTGTTTTAACGAGAGTCTTAAAAGTGATTTTACATGATCACCGTCTCTTACCTGATAATGGTGACCTTCATACAGATATCCAGAAATGCACATTTTAAAAAAAGACCATGCAATACTTTCTCTTCTTTGAACACTTTGAGCACTTACCAGTCAAAGAGTTACACATTTTAATCCCACAACAAATGATATTGCTTTCATCTGCTATATCGAGAGGTCTTACTAGGAACATAACCTCAGGTTCCCTCACCAAATGGTCTTGATCATGCGCCTTATAGAAAGTTTTGGGTTTTGACCGAGAGCTGCTTAAAATTTTACTGTAAAAGTTGACGAAATCTACAAATGATTGTAGTTTAATACACATGCCTAAAATATCATCTTCTCTGACGTAACATCATTCTTAACAAACAGCAGTAACTTAACAAACTGAGATGAAAAAACAGTAATAGTGAGGATTTTTGGTAAAGCAATTAGAGATTAGAGTTCTGCGGCTACTGGTTCAAATATGTTTCACCTGATAAGACGTGAAGACGAGAATTGAATGTGCCATACTTGCATTTTTGCATATTTATCGGAACACCAACCCTGATTGGTAACTCTACGGCTATTACTGTCTATGTGCACATCTACATTTTACTAACACCGAAACAAAAAAGGTATAGTTTTCATTTTTGTTTTACCTCAACCAGGGTGCAGTCCCATTCGCTGTAGAGTTGGTTTTCAATGCTTTGGCAATGAGCGAGATTGAACAGTACAAGACTGCCTTACCTGTCATGATATTGTGTCCAGAGCCAGTGTAGGAATGTCAATCTTTAGTTGTTAAAAAAGATTTATTCAATTCAAGGACATAGGATAGAAACTCATCCTGTGTCTGGTCCCAAAGAAACAAAATTCATTCCAAGTAAAAGTACACACTGTGTTTGATTGACACCTTCACCCTGCAGCTAGTTTCGCTGCATCTTTATCTTTCTCATTAGTCTTAGCTTTAGTGTGGTTTTGCAGGGCTTTTACAAAAGAAATTAGTATGAATGAAACATCAAAATACAACTGTATGAGTGCATCACCTTCTGAACTGAACAGTGGTGTGTGACATCTACTCATTCAGAAAAATCAAGTAATGAACAAATGCCACGATTCTATAGATACATCACCATAGTTAGGGGTGTAAGCACACAATTCAAGGGCATTCTCCATGTGCCTCTCCTCGCATCAAAGGATATACATTCTAGTGTCTTTCTAACTCATAACTTATTCATTATTCATTATAATATCTTTGTATACTCAGTCCCCTTCCCCCCCATAGTACTAATCCCCGGATCACCATGCACAGAGAACTGTAGCATTCACCGTACTGCACTTTCTTTACTATAAAGACACCCTAAAATGCATTTTTCATGTCGTGTTTTATTGTACATTTGCAGATTGAGCCATCGTAAAGGTTGACTTGTGGTTGCACAAAGGCTCTATAGAGTGCTGACGCTGTAACCTACGCCAATGTACACCAAAGTAAACATTTTTGCATGAATGGATGTGTCCGCAGTGGTGAGCGGTTTGCCAGGAGCACTTTCCCTTCAAATACAGCGACCCCTCTGGCTCACAGCTGTGTCTCTGGGCTAGAGAGAGCAGCCAGACAGTCTGACTACATGGAGGGCCACCTGGCCTTACAAACTCAGCCTGAACAACTTGGTTTTGGTAAGCCAGTGTTTGCCAAAGGGCTGCTCGTTCCGGGGCAGCTGTTCCTTCAGACATCAAGCCTGTCTGCTCTGTCTAGCCCAGAGACACTCTAGCAGTGAAAAGCGGCTCAGGAGAAGAAGTATAAGTCAAGAAGAGCAGCCGCCAGCTGGTCAGGAGGGACTGAAACCACTGCAGAGTGCAGTTGGTTTATTGGGGAAACTATAGGTCACATTCCCTGTTATAGCAGCGCCACTAAGCACTGGAGGAGAAGCTGGAAAATGTGATGCTCCCAGTCATGCAAGTACACAGAGGTGACACTTTAGGTATGGTGTTGATTCAATGTAGAAGCATAACTCAAGCTTAAAGGGCACTTTATCACATTTAATCTACCACAGGGGCATCTAAGAAGGTACTTTTGCTCTGTGTTTCGGAACATTTAGGCAGCAGGGAGGGTGGCAGACCCATCCCCTGTCTGAGATATATCATATATGAACTTTTGCTACAGTGGAAATTTAAAAAAACAACTTTAAAAGCAACATTCTGACACTTCAAGAACAGTATAAAGGTCCAATGTGTAGGATTTAGGAGGATCTACTGGCAAAAATGGAAAATATTGTTCATAATTATGTTTTCATTGAAGTATAATAACAAAGAATAATTGTTTTTTTCTTTATGTCAGAATGAGCCTTTTATACCTACAGTGGGAGTGGGTCCGCCACTTTTTTTTCTTGCGATTTTAACATCCGTTTGCAAGAAGCGGAGCCTTTTGCATCTGTGTGGTTAATCTAGCAGATTATCAGTATGTGGTTATTTCCATAGCTCTTGGTCCAAAAACAGGTATAGGTCTTGTTCTGACTAGCAAAACATTATCACACTGCGCAAGTTTCCGTAACCACAGAGTTATCACCTGTTTTCCAAGAAAAAAAGCCTAGATAAAATGTTAATAAACATGCTGAAATAGTTAAAAAGCTGCATTTGATTCTAGACGACAACATTCTAATTCCTAAAAGCTTTTTATGATGGAGTAGACTGAAGGGCAGATGGAAAGTGACTTTAATCAGTTTTTAAGTATGTGGCTATAATGATAGAGGGCACCTTCATTATATAAGATGTGAACATTATCATACGTACCGTCATCAATATTTTAAGACAATTGTCTGTGAGGCATTTATACTCCTTCATGAGGGCACAAAAGCCGGTTCGGGTTGCAGTGAAATACTGGCTTAAAGGCATTCCGTGGTATGAAAGTTATACCTTGTATAATTGAATTCACTTTTTTTGTCTATCGGGACAAAATATTCTGGGAAACTGTCATACAGTATTCTTTCAACCCCAAAACATCTTATCGTGATATTTTCTGAGATGGTTATTGTGAAAATCTCAAACAGTTGCAACCCTGTTCTTCACCTTGGACACAGTACATTGACAGAATAAAAAAAAAAAAAAAAAATGACTTTGCCCCAAGATTGAAGGGTTTTGCGTATGATAAGTAGAGATTCTAATGCTGATTATAATGCAGAGTGTGATCCTAATTATTTTCCTTCTATCCATGCTTTTTAATCCTACTTACTAAGTATCATGCTGTTTGTAAGACATTTCTATACATTCTTGGTTCCAAGAATGTAGGTTATGAATTATGAATCATAACGTGGGTTTCCTCACATATAAAGGTGTTTCCCACTCAGCTTTGTCTCACACTCTGTGGTGGAAACGTTCAGGGGCACTTGCACAGCATGGGTTCGCTCAAACTTCTCATAGTCACCTTGACTTTTTTTGAACTTTTTGTTAATGTGGATGCTCAGCTGCGTTGCCCGAAAGGTAAATAATGACTTTCTTGTATTTTTTTCTTCTCATTCAGAATAATCGCCTATTTAGAATATAACATGTTTCCATTTTGCCTGTACAACTTCCTCTTTTCTGCTCCATGTGCCATAAGCGCTACTGGGATTAACGTGTATTGTTTCTGCTGTCTCTGTGACATAAATCAAGGTGAACGAGTTGAGGTCCATGGTAATAAGAAAAAATGTTCCCCCTGCCATAAAGAAACCTACCAGCCTGGCGAGAATGAATCCCAAAGCTGCAAACCATGTACAAAGTGTAACACAAGTAAGTGTTGATTTTTTATTATGTCACCACAACACGAGAAATGTTATAAATCCATAGTACGTGCAGGAAAATTGTAACGCAGGTTGTGTCTACATTGTGAATATTAAAAGTTCATCTATAATGTTCTCAAAGTGTACCGAAGGTGGATACCTGATGTGGTTAAACTACATTTGAGTCAGAAAATGTTATGAATGCTGTTACAAGAACATGTTCCATTCATATCTGTTTGATTTGACAGAGAATATATTTGTATCCTTATTATCTATTAAGTCCCCAGGCTGTTTCCTTTATTTCCATTTGTGGTCTTGTTGTGGTCGAGAGAGCCGTCAGTCACAGAATCAGGTCAACCCAGTCACAACTCAATTATTGATATCACTTTACAGGAAATGTGAATGGTGGGAAAGGTCTTAAAGCAACCATTGCTCACATTCATGCCAAATCCAGACACAATTATAATATAAGTCATACATTAAATAGGTCTTGTTGAATATGTTATGACACCAAACAAGTCCAAACATTGTAGGGGTGCTGAGAAGTGCAGGGGATTTCTGCCTCTTTATGACCATATGACATGTTGAGTAGCATCACTGTACTTTTTTCTTTACATGGGAAGTCAGTTTTCTTTCAGAGTTTTGCTGGAATTTCCAATGTATTCCTGTTCATGAGGATCCCGTCTATAACCATTTGACAATTGGAGTTATTTCATTGTCTAGTTTTATGAGGAAAGTTAAATGGAAGTCAGCTGGAATTACATCATAACATTTATACAATATCATATTTGAATTGTCATATTTTTTTTTCTTATGAAGGTTTGTTGAAAATTTGCAAATGAATCCTGCTCTGCTTATTTGACCGTGTCTATTTATTTAACTGTACAGTCTTTGAGGAGATTAAATGTTATGTCAAGTCAAATGACATCATAACATTCATAATTTTACTCATATTTAAAGGTTCTCTGTATTGTTTTAGTGAAGAAATTTTAATCAGGAGAGAAAAATCTTCACTCATAGACATTCGTGACTTCATAGACTGAATAAACCAACTGTCCTCGAAGGACGGCACAATTTCATACTGTTTTACTTTGAATATATTTCCAGAACCATATTAGGAAGCCACCTCTCTAGTTTCAGACAACGTCCTGGAAACCTCAATCCCTGCTGAGGACAGCTTGTTTATTCAGTAAATAAATGAAATACTGTCCATCATATAAATATGTAAACTTATTAAAATTGTAAATCTTTCTGAATTTGAATTTATTTTTTATCAAAACTACATAGTACACCTTTAAACTGTTTTTGAAACAAACCCTGGAGATGATTCTCTTGACCCGTGGTTAAACTTCATCAGTCAATCAGTAATGGATAATAGCATTTTTCTCCTGGCCCATAGAGAAACCTACATGTTATTTCACACTCTCTCATCATTTTTAACGATTCTGAGCCCAAACTTTGAATCAAATCAGCTCATAAAACACCTGGTTGTCTGTTCTAAAAAAAAAGGGGAAATATATGAAATGAAGTGGGTGGTTCTCATGTTTTAACCTTGTCTTTAACAAAGATTTATCATTTTTATAGAATCTGGAAGTGATCCCATACAGGACTGCACAAAGGACACGAACACAAAATGTCAGTGCCGTGTGAATTTTACTCCCCTGGACAAGTCCGATAATTCCACTTGCAAATGTGACATTGGATTTGAACTCAAATCTGAAGGTACAGAGATGAATCACACAACACTGCACGCAACATATTAAAGAAATTGTGTTTTTATTAAATCATTATTTTTCCTTGTCAGGATGCTCAGAGTGTGAAGTTGGATATTTCAGCACATCGATAGACTCAACCTGCCGAAAATGGAGGGAGTATGTTCACTGCATTATTCCTTTTAAAGAAACATTTCTTAAAAAAAAATAATCTCAGCGATGTCTTTAATAGTTAACTGTTGTGTTTACATCCATATCTTTCATCCTTCATTTTAGATGCAAATCAGGTGTGCATAAGGCTGGAAGCAGGACCACAGACGCCATCTGTAAGAAGTCGAACGGTTATGTCAGTGCAACCCCCACACCAAACAACATCGTTCCTGCTGTAACACGTTTCACATCTGACCGTCCACATGAGGGGGCCCAAACTCAGAAGATACACACTACGACCACCACATCTGCTCCGAGACACATCACAGGGTCGCCTGTTCAGCCTTCAACCGCAGGCAACCACATCGGTAAAACAACTTTCCTTTTTTTTTTTTGACATAACCTCAGATCAAAAAATGTATATTAAATAACCTGTCACTTGCTTGTCTTCTTCAGGTGTTATCCTCATACTTGGAATTGTTTTACTGCTTGTGCTGACCGCTGTGGCCTGCAAGCAGCACACCATTCCCAGGGAGAGACCGCAAACAGAACAGAGTATGTGGCCAAGAGATTCTGAACTTAATGGAATAGGACGGCATTTTTGGAAAAATGTGGATGTGGATATGTGGATTCTTGTTAAAAGCTATATGAGTAGATTGATACCTCTCACAATGATAATGAACTTTGAATGAAAAATTACTTTTTATCGTCTACTTTAAAATTAAGCAAGAAAGCAAACACGCCTTTTTCCCATCGGCGTATTCTTTTGAACATTTCACAAGTGAAGGGTGTTTCTCTTGAATATGTGCCTGTGTTCCATCTCTTCAGGGATTGCCGTTCATGTGCCCATTATCTTTTAAATGGAACAAAAAAGGAAAATAATTTGAATGGAAATTGTGGCTGACAGAGTGTTGAAAGTCTGACATTTTCATTAATTATGCTTCAATGTTTGTTTTTCAGATAATGAGTCATTGTGTCGGAAGCCAGTGGAGGAGAGCGGCCACAGCAGCGAGGCCCTTCTCAAGCTGAATCCCTGAGGTGAAACGTTCAAATCCGCCAACTTGTGCTGTGAATTTTAAGATCACGTAATCATCATATGAATGACTTCAGATGGATCATTTTAGAAAATATACCAGAAAAACTATTTACTCTGTATCATAGCAGAAGTATTCAGAAATCTATACTGTCAATATTTGACCATTGTTTGTTCTGTTGTTAAAGAATATCGGGTGAATTATGTGGAAGATTTGTATGTATCATACCTCACATTTAGCTGTTTAACTGTAGATCAATGACTTCTTTAGGAAGATAATGTTATCAATTATTCAATATCTGTGTAACCTCAATATTTATTACAGTTTTGGATATATAGATTTTTGCATAACCACCTCAGAGATGATGCCACTAAATGCCTGACAGTATTTCAAACAATCCCTGTTACTCTTGCTAAAATGCACATAACATACATATTTTCTGCTGCTTCTTTACAGCCATACGGTGATATATAATGTGATTTAAGTGACAATTTTCTGAGAAATATACAGTATGAACAATACTGTAGTAAAGGAATTAACAATGCGTACCTTTTATTCAAACTCTGATGACCTGCTGGGGAGCCTTTGAAAAACATTTTTCTTTCCTCATGCCGTCTTTCTGTTTCTATTTTTGTCATGTTTTGTTTACTTCACTTTGTTCCACTGGTAGCAGGTCTGCTGGGCTGAGAGCAGAACAAAAAACATGCTTTCAGTTGTGTGTGGGGTTGGGGAAGGTCCCCTTGTGGATTTAAATGTGTCTCTTTTTTCCCACTGAGCGATACTCCTCTCATGTCTCTCAGAGCCGTTGGAAAGATTGATGTTGTAAATGTGAGGGCTTTCATGTTGTTTGTACCTTGCTGCTGACTTTCCCCAGATCAGTACAGTCAGAGGAGTTATGAAAGCATGCCTCATTATTTTTATCAGTTTATGTTCTGCTAAGAAATCAGATACACAAGCTGTTAAATAACAGGTGGCTTGATGTGTTTACCTATCTGGCCCTGTCTGACTAGTTCAGTTGACTCAGTAGCTAAGTTGCATTGTGGGTAATGTAGGCACCAGGTTTTTAAAAGGATGAAACATGTGGAATAAAGAAAGGTGATTCTTTCTTTCTCTGGTTCTGCGGTTTCTGTCTTGATCATTTATTTTTAAACTTTTCATAATGGCTGGCTTCTACATTACCCACAATGCAATTTAGCCACTGAGTGATATCACTGGCAGTAATTTATCAGATTGCTTTATACAACTTTTTTCTCATATACAGTAGTACTCCCCAAGACCTGTAAACACACTTTAATGTGTAAAATTGGTGGTAAATGCAGGACTTTAACTTTAAGTAAAACTATATAGGAATACACAAGTTAAAGTCCTGCATTTAAAAGCCTTGAGTAAGAGTACAGAAAAATTAAATTGTGTTGAATAACAAATATATATACATACTGTATATTGTATTGTATATTGTTTCTGTTAAAAATTATGTATCGATTTGTAAACAATATTTACCTTTACAACTGGTTCAAGTGGAACTAGTTTTCATTTCTTTATATACAGTTAGGAGCAACATCAAAAGGTTGAGTTCTCCTCCAAAGGGTCTCAAATCTGAAGGGTTGTGAGATGATTATGGGAAATAGGAATAGGATAGAATATAGGAAATTAGAAAAAGGAAAAAGTTTGTTTAAGGACTTTTCTCAGTTTTTTTTGTGAAATATTTGATCATCCAACGAGACATTGATTTCATATAAGAGTTCTCGAAAGACAAAAAGGTTGGAAACAACTGGTTTAATGAAAATGTATTGTATATTAAAAGTTCATCATATATATATATTTTTTTTTATGTAAAATATGAATCTGACGTAAATACAGTATATCTGTCAGATAACTTTAGTGGAGTAAAAGTATAAAGTTCTTCTATTGTACTCAAATTAAGTGCAAATTCCTCAAAAATGTGCTAATGTACAGTTAATGTAGTGATATTTTTGTTCTCTGTTTTCAAAGTACATGTGATTTGACCCTGGAAATGTGTGAATAAAGATTTTCTTCATAAACTTTTCGTACAGGTAAACTTACTGGGTAAGAGCGTGTGTTACTGAGTATGCACATACAGCGGAAACAGTCCCTGCAGATACTTTCAGTAAATGCCTGTGATTCAGGAAGTAGGTGTGTGGTTTCAAAGAAATACACAACATGTGAGCCATAAATATCCTTCTTGTGAAGTAACAGCAACTTTACACATCGATTAACATCTATTAAAGACGACAACTGATAAAACATGATTTCAGGCAGTTTATCAGACTTCGCAGCTCCCTGGAACCAGAATAAAGCTTTTTACAGCTGTTTCTCACATATGCAGTAGCGCTTTTCAAGACAGACTGTGATGAATAAAATCAGAGGAATTCCCCTTCAGGACACTAAAACATGAGGTGGAACACTGTTTGATGGCACTGTATTTTCCAAAGCTCTGTGTTTTTCAGATTTCAAAGCAGAAAAAATACCTCGAGTTGGGCAAAGCCTTCTGTACTTCTGTATTCGGTGTACTCAAATGTCATGACTTAACCTTTAGTAAGCTTATTATCGTGCCGAAGGATCTGCTACAACAGGAGACAGCATGACTTACACCCAGTCTCACCACAATGCCCACAGAGTGGGTGGCTCCTGTGCAGTGCAGTTTTGAAAGGTAATCTAGTTTTCTGCAGTGTACTTACCGCCCTTTGTGGCTTTACGCAGTGAAGATTAACAACGGTTACTGTGAAGAACTATGTGTAAGTACGTCTGCGGATACGTCACAGTAGAGGGAGGTTTCAGGCATGCGACCATGTGGTTATGCGTGAGTGACAGAGACATAAGTAGACGTCTTTGGTAGTCTTGGTGCTACCACCACATGTGATGTGTTGAGGTTTTGAAGGGGGAGTCGATTCAGCTGGTGGATGTCAGCCAAAAATTGCCAAAACACAGAATCTCGTGTTACTGTGTGTTGGGTTGTAATCTAAAGTGGCGACTCACAAACCTCATGAAAACACTTTCATGATGTGCTGTTTCACAATGAGCTCCAAGCAGAGACATCTGAGGGTAAAGGGAACTTACTGAACCTGACCGTGATTCCTCTGTTTGTTTGTTTTTATTTGCTTTTGTTATATTGTTGTTTCTTTTGTAAAATGCCTTATGTGACTGCAGAGCAGACACGTGCACACATAAGGCCCAAGGGGTGCTTGAGCCCCTGCCCTTTTTGCCTCGTATTAAAAAGTGCCCTTTTAGTGTGTTTTTTTAATGAATAAATAAATTCCTCTTGTGCATAGGGATGTAAAAAACGGTTTAAAAACGCCACACTTATCTACCGCACGCATTTCCTCATAATACGATGTTGTGTGCTTCTCTGTCCGCTGTGGCTCTCTCTCAGGGGGAGAGAGAGAGAGAGAGAGAGAGAGAGAGAGAGAGAGAGAGAGAGAGAGAGAGAGAAGCCGCTTCCTCATGGAGAGCTCCACCACTCACATAGGTGAGACGTTAAGGCTCCAGTATACTCGCCGCTCTCGACCTTACAGTGGAGCAGTTCGGTAAAGTTGGAAATATATTCACAGATTTGAACTTCCCGGATCAATAAACTCATAAGCGAAACATTGTTAAACCACAAACGACGACTCTGTTCTACCGTAGTAAGGTAGACAAGGAGCTACAACCATATTTTCATCATAACGAGCCCAGGGGTGGAGCAGCAATTTTAAATGTGGGGGGGTTCTAGGGGTAGCACATGAGCACCGCAACCACCTTGGGCCCCTGTTTCAGTCTCCAAAACTAATGAAATGCATTTCTAGATTTTCTTCACTAGGATATGCAAATAATATTGCACTCAAAATGTACATTATAGCACAACGCTCTTTAACCCAAGATATCATATATTCACAAGCAATCACATACCATGGTATTGAGCAATTCATTTATATGTTTTATTAAAGAACAAGTGTGAGTGAGTGAAATTGGCAACACAAAGAACTCAATGTTAATATTCCTGAACATGGAAGTGTTGAAATATTTTGTGTAATCTACAGCCTTGATTTTGATTAGGAAACATTCTTTCTTTTGTTGTTCTTTTATCTGCTTTTTATTAATTATTTTACATATATTTTGTTGTTCTAATCTGTTTTAACTAATCTTTCATCCTAGCCTTTATTGTACTCTATATTATTTTATTCCTCTTAAGATTTTAATAGTTTCATTGCATTTCATTGTCTTCATTTCTATTCTTTTCTAGTTTCTGAGAGCAGTAACAGGGATGAGTTGATGTAGGAGATTTTCTTCATTGAAAAGAGGGTTTTAAGCTCCAACAAA
>OMLP01029916.1:0-17568 GCA_900302685.1 Spondyliosoma cantharus
TGTGTTAAAGTGCATTACACCATCTCCACGGGCTAACCCAATGTGTCTGTGTCACTTTGAAATGATTCCGGAAAGTTCAGGAAACATTTCGTTTCCAAGAGGGCAGGTATAATGTGGAGTAGGTAGGGTCCTTGTCTTCGCACACAGTGTATTTGCCTCCTTGTGATTGGCGGATTAGTGTTGTTGCCATGGTGTTGTTGGGCTGCAACTGCTTGATTCAAAGGGGATATTCACTCTAAAACTATACAGTTTTGTTAGGTGGAAATGAAATCTTTCATTTATGCTGTGTTCCATCTTCATTTACTCTGACCCAGTAACATCTATACTAATGCTTAAACCTTTTCAGAAATCTCACATGTGTTACCTTTATTATGATACCAAGATTATTCATATAGACCATGTAGTTGCAGAGATATACTCTATTCATTATGGGCATGTCATTTTCGAGCAGAGGCCTGAGCCAGAGGCCTCGGGCTGAAGAGGTTAAAGAGACAGGTGCTAAAACAGAGCTTTTCAGAAAGAGGGGGAAAGAGTCCTGGAGCACTGAACAGTATGAGATCTATCAATGTGTGACTGGCCATTTCTCTCCTGACACACTAGCTTGCAAATGTTAATGATTATGCCTGACATATGTTATTAACATAATTTACAAGGCCCTGCTATTAAAAAGTGCTCACCATGGTTGACGTCTTTGACAAGTTGCTGTCAAAGAGCTAAAAAAAGAAAAGAAATTGTTAGTTCACTACTTAAAGATGCGCATTTAAGGTAATGTATTTAGATTTCCAGAAACCCAACCCCAAGTGAATGTTGCTCTGGTACTGCTGGACAAGTAAATAATCCATTGCTTGCTAACATGTGCAACATATCAACTTATGATGCTGATGATGTCAGTGTTGTGTTGCGGAGAGAAGACAAAAAGGGCTGAGGGCTATTCTGTGTTAAAAGACTGCTAAAATGGAAAACAACATAACGGAAAATGCATCTCAGACATGTCCCTGTCATTTCGTGTTCATCATATTGCAGCACAACATGTGTCTCTGAGCCACAAGTTGAAAACCACCAGTGTTTCGCTATAAACTCGGCATTAATCGCTCCTCTCAAAGTCATCTGTTAAGTGTCACAATAAAAGACGGGCCCTCGATCACTCTCTATCTTTATGTCAGCTGCATCCCACATCACTATCTGACCATAAATCCTGACGCTCGATCTATTGCTCGGCTTCGGCTTGATGTCCATTCTCTCATCCATCAGATATTGATAATCTATTAGACTCCACTGTGTATTTCACTGAACTGGACTTTGTGTGAGTGGTGGATGGTGTCAAAAAGGCAATTTACAGACAGGCATCAGACAAAATAGACATAGACAATAGAAATAGACATAGGCAATAGAAAGAATGTATTATATAAACAGATAATTTCACTCAAATGTCACCTGTCATGTTAGGCAGGCATTTTTAAGCCAAACCATGATGTTTCTATGCCTAAGGCTAAGCCGACTATAAGCACAGCTTGGGCATGACATAAAATTTAACCTAGAGAAACGTAAAGTTTGCAACGTAAAGAAATGTAACATTTAGACCTGTCTGTGTTTTGAAGAAACACACATTGCCAACATTTATTCTGGTGATTGGTTTGAAGTTTTCTAGCTGTTGAGCCAAAGTGAATTCCCCATTCCTTTTTTCTGTTTTCTCTGGTCGTGTTACAGCATAGTTTTCTGAAAAGGCCGTCTTTGCAGCGGTGAAATACCGCTTTAGAAAATTGCAAGTTTTGCCATCTTTTCACAAATTATGTCAACACACTTACAATAATACCCTCATGAGTTTACAGTGCCTATTGTAAACAAGTGAAAGGCAGCTTGTCTCGATGTGACTTCCAGCCATTGTTGACACAACTCGCTGACAGCTTCTCAGAAATGGTGAAAGCAGCCTCCTGGCTCCTCTGTTTGTTCTCGTCATCTCTGATAGACTCATTCAACAGCCACTCAAAGTCCTCACGAGCCACTGTATACAATGACAGTAACAGATGTTTAGCGCCCGTTTGTGTACATACAGCACATATGTAGGTCAGGTACAGCCACGATCGCTGGTTTCCATGGGAACTGGGTATCAAACATGAATGCAATCTCTTGGAGAAATCGACTTGTGGCCAAGCGGCTGCTCTCGCACCTCTCATCCCCTCTGAACAGTTAACCCTTTCGGCTTATCCTGCAGATTATGTGGGGGATATTCACCGGTGGAAGTCGACATCATCATCGTTTAACATCAGCGTTTGACATCGTCAAAACAAGCTCAGACTCAGCCTGCCAGGGGAGAAGGGAGATGAGGCATCACTTTAGATCAATAATCCAACACACATCTGGTCGGGCAGAAGCACATTGGTGGTGCCTTTGCTGCCATTAACCCAAATGTACTGCAGAAAATCCTAATCCGGCACCATGATCTGGAATATCATCCCCACCTCACCTCACACTCTCTGCCTGTGTCGAATCTGTTCACGAGTGCCTGTACATGACCTTGGGGATTCACAGTGAGCAACAAAAGGGATTCTCCCTGCACTGTCTCTGCCTGTCTCCCTCCATCACACACACACACACACACGCACGCACGCACACACACGCACACACACACACACACACACACACTCATTATCCACACACACACAAACATGCACTCTGTATGGTAAGCTCACGTGATTGGATGCAGTGAGCTTGGTGATGCATGTTGAATGCTGATGAGGTTCTTTGGGTGCTTTCTTTAAAAAAAGAGAGAGAAAAAAAAAAGGAGAAGCGGTAGAAAGCTTCCTCTGTGCCTGCAAGACAGAGAGGAAGGAAAGGAGAGGGAGAGAGAGGGAACGGGGGACGGGGCGGGGGGAAACAGACCTCCCCACATTATTCATCAAAGTCAAACCCTGCTCTCACCTCCTGGTTAGAGCGTGCACAAGCGCCCAATCACATATCGACACAGTGAAATACTTCTACACGATCACATGGGGCTCTCTGTGATGCATGGCCGCCCTTTCATATCACATAATTCACTGACAATACACCTTCGAGAATCGTAGTGTACAAACACTATTGTTAACATGGCCTCTCTCTCTCCCCTCCGCTGCATTGTCCCATGTCTTCCTGCGGTGTGTACACACCACAAACCTGCTTTGTCCTCGCAGCGTCCCAGTTTTTATGTCTGTCCGGGCTAATGAGGTGAAAAATTAGCTTGAGGCACACCAGGGAAGCTTTTAGGGTCAGCAGCATGCAAAGCAATTCTTGGTGTAAGATAGCTGCAGATAGGGCATTGGGTATTTATACTCAGGATGAACAAAAGATCATACAAAAGGCCATTGTTGACGTCACTTATGCCAGACCAAGTTGCAGATGCCCAAGTCATCCAAAGCAGCAGAGAAAAATATTCTCCGTTTTTCTTTTCAAAGACCAAAACCAAGAGCGAAGTGAGAGTGCTAAGGAGGATTTCACGTGCAGCCAAATCCTGATATATAGTGCCGTAGACTTTGATTTGTTGTCAAACAAACACATCAGCCATTAAGCAGTTCCATTGCAGCAGCTGGGGAGGGTAAGGGTGGTGGTAATGAAGGAGGGGCAAGCAAGCACTGTCTTTCACTTTCCCCACCCAGCTGTTTGCTGCGGTCCAGGGTATTGAACCGGCAACAATCCAGTCACAAGCTCCCTTCATACTTCAGTGGATATGAAACATGAGACAAAAATGTAGAATAAACACTAGGCCAGAGCCATATTCATAATATATATTGGGGGCCCAGACCCCCCAGCAGATTTAGTCTTGTCCAGCGTTGTTATTTGATGGTCACAGCCTTTCACTAACCTTATCTTTTAATTGTTGAAACCTTTAAAGGGGCACTATGTAGTTTCGGAGGATAAATTCAAACTCAGAATTTTAATATTTACAATATCAATGAGATAATAATGCAAACTCAGAAATATTAATCTTTTCCATAACTGAATAAACAATCTGTTCTCCGAGGAAAGTAAGGTCCACAGAACACGGTTTGAAGCTAGAAAGGTGGCAGGGTCCGCCAAATATAAACAAAGTAAAACAGTATGAAACTGTGTTGTCCTTTAAGGCTAGTTGTTTATTCAGTTTATTAGGTTGTAAAATGCAAAGACAGCTTATTTATTTAGTCTGTTTAGGCATTAAAAACTAGTCAATGAAGACTTTTCTCCTCCGATTACATTTCTTCCCCAAAACTACGTAGTGCACCTTTAAGTGAATGTATGGCACATTTGAACCGAAATATAAAGAATCTTTGAAATTAACTATTCAGGGAGTGACTTGTCATCTGAAATGACAAAGGTCTGAAAAACCCCAAGAGGACTCCCTACAGGAAATGTGTTATTATTTAAATGTTCAAATATAAAGCCACCAGATATGGAATCAAAACCTTTTGTATTTATGGTGGTTGAAAAAGTCCAAATTTCCAATGTGATGTCAATCAATCTGCATCCAGGCAGAACTTCATGCTATAGCATATATCCTAATATTATAGTACTGCAGTGTAGTATGTCTACATTCCAGACTGTAGGTGGTCTTCAGTAAGAAGTCTAGGGCCGGATGTTCTGTGGTTTTATTTGACCTCGCTTGCTTTAGTATTTGATCTGTCTAGAAAGTTGGTCCCACATTCCCAGTAGGTGAAAAATATACCCTCCAGTGGCTGCTACCGCTGCTTCTGAAGCTCAAGTAATGATTGAGTCAGGGATGATGCTTGCTGTCCTCACTTCCAAACAAAATGACTCAACACTCACATCCAGTCGCTGTCACACTCAATCGAACATGGCAGCACTTTCACCTGATCTGAAAATAAGCATCCTGCTGTATTTAGCACCGCTGGCATGCAGATTCAGATGACTTTGAGTGTCTTTGTATTTTCCTAAATGATACACTCAACCAAAAAAAACAGTGGGTCCTGGCTCTGGCTGTTAAGGTGGCCTCGAAACTTCTTTGAAATTCTCTCGAACGGCAACCTGCACAAGCTGCTGACACTTTATTTGATGTATTACACTGAAATGGCATAATAAAGCTATGTCACTGTTGATTAATAGTCCGTCAGCAGAGATTGAATTCACCTTCTCCTCAGTTACTTATGAGTTTTAAATGAAACTCCAGTTGACTTACTAATGACTCTGCTGGACAGATGAGCCCATATTAAATCTTCAGATTAATTAAGTTAATCTCCTATGTTACACTGAGTATACCATCTTTCCACATTATCTGCCGGGAAGAGTATTTTTTTCGAGCAGGGGCCACTGATGAATCAGATGCAACAATGTCTAAGTAGTGAGTCATCAAAACAAACCAGCCAACTGAATTAGATGTACCTCGTCAAAGGGCTGTGGAGAGAGCAAGGTTTTGACAGCACTTCAATTGCAATGTTTAAATAGGCTACCTGCACGCACTGCAGCTCCAGCCTCGCGCACAAGCCGCACACAAACTGTGCATGTCGTTAGCATTTTGACAAACCTTTTTTTTTTTTCAAACAGCACCACACCAATCACCAGAATATTAGAGAAAGAGCTTCCTGTACAACCGTTTCGCCTCGGGAAATCTCATTTATTAGGTTTTTCTGTGTTATTTTTCCCCAGCTGACAGTTTAATTTTGTTCACAAGCCTCAGATGAAAATACCCACATGCTGATGGGGCCATCTTGTGGTGCTACGAGGCATTAAAGCCATTCACACAATGTTCAGTAGAGGCTGTCTTGCTTCAGAAAACAAAGTGTTGTAAATTAATTTCAGAATTTTAGTTGTTGGATATTTTCTTGACCTGAAATCCCCATTTTCCGAAGAATAGCGAACATACTAAATCTGACACAAATCTAACCTGTGATGCACCCCAACTTCCACCTTCGCCACTTTCCTTCATCCGCATTATTTTATGTTCTGCCTTTATCTTACACTATTTTCTCACCTATCGTCTCACCTCCTGTGTGACTAAGCTCCTGAGAAGGAGAACAGTACCGTGTGAAAATAATCTTTTGGTGATTTTATGCATCTAAGACATCCACCTACGTGATGGTTCAAAGTTTGGAGACATTAAAAGACTGAAAAGATTCAATTCAAGACTCAAACATGAAATTGAAAAGTACTATTGCTCACACAGTTTGCGAATATAAGGAGTAAAGGAAAAACTATAAATGTATAAATGTAAAACAATACAGATGTAGTCAGATTAAATTCCTCAGGCAGGTTGTGATAAAATATTATGAACATCGGGCTATGATCTGGGCTCAAAGGGTCACAGAAATCTCTCGCTGACAGACCAATCCTGGCCTTCAAAATGATCAGCAAGACTTAAAACTCATTTAAAAACTAACCATGCCACAGTAACCTCATGCAATCGTGTCTGTGCTATAAACAACCTCTGACACGGACTGCTCATTCACAGGAAGGTCCAAGTACTATGTTTTCACTTCCTCACTTCACTTCACTTTTTTTGTTTTGTGAGTGAGGGATTTTATCTGGTTCTAATTCAAACATCTGAATGAACCGTCAGCTTGTGAAAATATTTATATAATATACTTAAATAACTTTAAACTGAGAGGGAACCGCAACACACCAACTGAATGCATCAGCACCCAGTCTTTACCCGTTAAGTCTGAGCTCAGGTTAAAGGTAATCCGTCAGACCAACGTTGTGCTGATACTGACTAAATCAACTTCTTTTTAAAACAAAATACCAAACTATGAATAATTACAACTTATTCTGAAAATTTAGACTGAGCAGGCAGTCATTTAAATAAAAAAGAGATGACCTAACTTAAGAAAAAAATTCAATTTAGCTATATCAAAGTTTTACTGTACTCTTGCATACACAGTTACTGCTTTATTTAATTTACTATCTATCTATCTATCTATCTATCTATCTATCTATCTATCTATCTATCTATCTATCTGTCTATCTGTCTATCTATAACCCAAATCTATGGCTATGCTAAATTTAATATTACAAAACGTATATTTTATGTCACAGTTACACCCCGTCCGTAATAGTTCCTCTAACTCAGTCACTGAGTTAGAGCAGTCACTAGAAAGAGTTTCAGTTCCACAAAATGGACACTGAATACAAACCAACTACTCAAACATTAAATGATTTTACATTGAGAATAATATCAAGGACAATTACAATTTATGACAAAGTTTAATCATGTACGACATAACTTTAAAGTATTTTATGTCTCTGGATATTCAACTAAATACACAAAAATGCATGAATTGATTTATGTTCCTCAAAGGTTAATTATATTTGAATGTCGTCAATTTTATTTAAAAACTTGGGAAAGTTGACTTTTGGCTCTTTCACCATATTGTAAACTCCCTGACTCACGTGGTCTCACAGGAGTAGAAATGAAACCTTGATTATTGACCTATTGACTACGCAAAATATGTTACAACAGCGTCCCTGACACGAGATTTGTTGTGGTCATCATAAACATGAAACATGAAATGATTCCACTGGAAGTTAAAGGACAGTATGTGAGGTGAGTTTGAGCAAAAGTCTGCAGGAGAACTGAGGCTTAAGGTTTATGCAACTGTGGCAACATATTGAAACGTTTGTTACACATTCTTTTAATTCTCAAGAGAGCCATAAATGAACATGTTCAAGATATTATCCCCGTTCAAGTTTTTTTTTTGTAATTAGAAAAGCATTTTAAAATGTTTTATTCTCAAGCACTAATGCTCCCAGGATCCAGCTTACACTGACACTGTTGAACTTAATGGTACTTTTATTTTGGCATCCTTTTTATATAATAAACATTGCTATGGTATTTGGGAGAATTTCTAATGATGACTTTTTGGCCATGCCATTTTTAAATTCAACTTAGGGTCACACAATAGTGCATAGCTTATTTATCTTTTATTCACAGCTGTCGATGTAACACAGATAAAATGGTTTCCTCTTCTTCTTCCTCTTCTTCTTCTCCTAATAATAATATATTCACTATTTTATCAAGACATTATTATATAGATGCTTATATATCCGTTATTAAACTTAGGTAAAGTTTTGCATTCAGGATTTACAGGCAACAGTCTTTTTCGACACAAAGAAAGACAGAAACAAACAAACAAACAAACAAAGGACTCAGTAAATTGATTAATATGCTATCAGATGCACCAAAATCATATTAAACTAAATGTAGTCGAAGGAATTCAGCAAATTTGACAAAATGACATATTTACTTCCTAGTTTAGTTAATTGATTGACCTTTGATTAATTTGGGAGCAAGGCATGTGTAGTTGATCTATGTGAAAAGTTGACCCTGACACAGTTTCAAGGACAGCCACCCTCATTTGCATAATGAAGCCGAAATGCATTTAAAAAAATGGAAAAAGAAAACACTGTAACTAAATGAGGGGGTGGAAATGCAATGGGAAAATAATACATACACAATGCATGAATTAATATATAAATATATTTAAAAATGAATAAAATGGGAAAGCAAATGAATGAGGGGAACACATACCAAGGTGAATAAATACAATACAAGGCAAATAAAACTGGAATATCAGTTTATATCACATTTGATGAATTAAGTAATGCCTGCATTAATTTTTTTATATCCTGTTTAGTCCATTTAATGCCTTATTAAACTATTTTCTGAGTCGTTTATTTAATTTGGGTAGATATCCATACTCTCAGGCCTTAATCCAGCACTGAATACAGACTATAAATTAAAGATAAAACATTAAAGAAAACTTTTTTTATAGTGTGGTCAGGTCGGACCTGCTGCCGGTGGGCGGGACTTGGGCTTCACTGAAGTGTTACAACTGACCCCGGTCTCCCCTGTTTCTCACAGAGTGGGGTCAGGGGGGGCCCTCCAGGTCTTTTACAAGGCTTCTTTGAATGAACTCAAAGCCATTTATTTGAGCTCTGAACACATAAACTGCAACAGTTTTACTGTAACAAAAAGACATTTTGCAACCACGGTGGCCGACTGGAGTGAGCGGTGGGGGGGAGACACCTTTACCCGCCTTTTATACCCCAGCGGCGTTTACGTGTCGCCGGATTTACTGGTGTTTTATCTTCAGCTGTGGATGTGTGAATGGTGTACTGAGCCGTGGAAAGAGAAAAAAAAGGGAAAGAGGGAGAGAGAGAGAGAGAGCTTCCCTGGCAAGGCATCATCCCCCTCAGTCAGTCTGACCGCCCACAGTCCGGGGGGAGAAAGTGCTGCTTTGTGAATGAAGGGAGCGGCGGCGGCGGAGGGGCAGGAAACAAACTTTAGCAACATTTATTTCCGACGGGGGGACGATCTCACATCCAGCAGCAGAGGTTCCGAGGCACGCAACAAGCGACACCTGGCAGACGAGCACCGACAAAAAACACACAGTAAGTGACGACGCGTTTTTTTTTTTTTTAAGGGACGCTGTGTGGCACTGATAGAAAGCAGACTGACAGCGTTTCTTTTTCTTTTTTTTTCCTCTCTCGACGGAAAGATGCATGCATAGCAGCCTGACCGTGACCGGAATAGCTGTCGTGAGATGGGAGATAATTTCCAGGATTTAACTCCATAGACTCCTTCTATCACCTTAAAGACGTCTTATGATTGTGTCCCAGCGTGCTTTTGTTTGTTTATTTTTTTTTATTTTATTTTTTTTACCGAGAGCTAATCTAACATCTTCAAGATCTTTTTTAAGAAGAAAAGCTGTGACCATTTTTCTGGAAGGACGGGCGGGGGTGGGGGGTGATTTAGGGATGATCGCATCATGTGTTCAACTTGAGCTCCGACAAAATGATGCAGCTGCTGTTTGAAATGTCACATTTCTTTCTGTCCACTTCGTCCTGTTTTTATTCACAAAGGCTCTGGCGTTTTCATTGCAAACTTTTCCATCTGGGTGCCAGTCAGTGTGTTTCGCAACGTTTTCGTGACTCATGCAGAAGACGTGCCTCCCCAGTGTCACCACGCACAGAAAATAGCCTCATAGAAGACTCATTCATGGTGTTGTGATGAGGCTTTCTGCCCGTTGGGAGTCTTGCCCTGCAAGTTGTAAACAAAAGGTTTGATTACAGTACTGTGGGCACGCAGCACATACAGTGGCCAGCCCTTTTTTTTCTGCTGGCTCAGATCTTGTGTCGCCGTATAAGTGAGGTAAAAACACAGGATTAAAGCTGCATTGTGTAGGATTTTCCTGCTAAACAATGTGTAGACTCACACAGATATAATCCCTGTCAGATATCCCTTCTGACCCGACAGAAGTGTGTGGAGATGCCATGTCCTCTGACTGTATTGTCTTATTATATTGCTGTGTGTGGGACAGCGTGGCATGGTGGAGCACTGCTGCCTTTTAAAAGAAGCTTTTGGATCCACCACCTGGAGTCTGTCTTTGTTGCAGTTTGCATGTTTCCCCCCTGTGTCTGCGTGGGCTCCATCCGTGTGCTCCAGCTTCCTCCCACAAGTTAATTGCCAGTAGGTGTAAATGTGAGTGTGATTGGTTGTCTGTCTGTATATATCAGCCCTGCATTGAACCAGCGACCTTTCCAGGCCCAGGGTGTACCCCGCCCCTCGTCTAATGCCAGCCGTGACCCCACAAATGACGAGCGGTTATGGATCATCAATAAGTGTTTCAGCGATTCTAGAGTATGATTGGTGACTGTTGAGTCTGATTCCGAGGTAGTTAGAGTCGGGCTGTAATCACAGTTGTTGCTACAGGAGCGGTTGCCATGTGTTGAGCAAAACAGCATGGTGCTGTCATATGTAACAAAAAGCATTGCTTCTCTGCATCTTGCTTTGAAAAGTACAAAATTATAGAAAAATGTGCACACAGCATAGAATCGCATTCCAGCCGCTGCGTACCATAGGAATACAATGGCTTTGCTAGCGACAGGGCTCCAGCGGCACATCTTGTTGTGATTGGCTGCTTATGCCACCAACCCAGAGTGTCTGTGTTTGACTACATTGAATGAGAGTTCACAAACATAAACCAACATGTCTTTCATAATACGCCTTTAAAATCAAATTCATACTGAAAATAAAGTAGGGGGCAGCATATCACTAGAGTCACAGCTAACTGCTGCTAAGTGTAGCTCCTGTTAGCTTTTTAGCTCAGTTAGCAGTGCAGCTAGCGGACTGTGAGCTCAGGGCACAGGGGGAGTTTTGGTGTTTATGCTGCAAGCCAGGAAACTTTAGGCCGGGTCTGGCTGGCTAGCTCATTAGCATGCTAACTTCAGCGGATGAGCTTTCTCTACAACACAATAGCATACATAGATTCCATAACGTCAAAATTGTTATTACTCAAAATTCTGTTGACGATTTTGATACGTTTTTGAACGTTTTCAACTAAAATTGCCACATACTGCACCTTTGACTTTCATTCAGTTCTTTTATAAAGAGCCTGACTGCCACTTGATTTTAGGGGACTGATGCAGATACCAGTATAAGGAAGTGTAAAATTCTGATATTGATATATTGGCCAATATACACACATTTTTGCAATGGTCCTTCAAATGTGTTTTTCATATTTAAAACCGGTTTTATATCAGGGAACATTTACTGTACACTGATACTGATATACCCTGATAATATTTGTCACAACTGATACATTGGTCTACTTTTATTTTATTGAGAAATCCAACTGGTTGTCTTTTCTTCTCCTGGAGTTCCCCTGTGCAGGTCTTTTGGAGAAGCTGTAAATCATGGCGGTCAGTCTGGCCTCTGTGGCCTGTCTCTGCCTGGTAGTGGTGGTCAGCGGTGACCCTTGCCTCATCATCAGCGAGATCAACGCCGACAACCCACGGCTGGACACCACTGAGTTTGTAGAGCTGTATCACACCAGTGGACAACGGGCTTCACTGGATGGCTACACCCTCGTGTTCTATAACGGCAATGGAAATATAGCCTACAAGGTGCTGGACCTCAAAGGCATGAGCACTGATGACAGAGGATTCTTCCTGGTGGGCTCGGTGGACATGCTGCCCAAACCGTCCATCCTCCTGCCTCCCAACACAGTCCAGAACGGCCCGGACGCCATCGTGCTATACCACACATCTGCTGCTCGCTACAGTGAGAAGATGAACGTCACTGCTCACGGGCTGGTGGACGCTGTCGTGTACATGACCCGCCGCACTGGTGGCGCAGAGTTCCTTGCTGAAACTTTGACGCCCGGGGAACGAGCCTTCGTCGAGGATGAAACAGCACTTGAGGGGGACGAGTCAATTGAGAGGTGCCTGCTGTCTGAAGATCGCTGGGGCTTTCAGGTGTCCTCGCCCTCCCCGGGTCAAAGGAATAACTGCACCCCGCCTGCTGTTGCAGCAACCGGTCCTATCATCAATGAGCTGAAGCTGGGGGGAGGCCAGGTGGACGGGTTTGTGGAGCTAACAGAGGCTTCAGCTGCAGGTCCTCTGGTGCTGGTGGTGTTGGATGGGAAAACGGACAGGGTCAGTGTAAGTGTGGACGTGGGTGTGACCACCTCAAGAAATGGGTTGATCTCCGTGACCATTGAGAAAAGCTACATGAAAGGTCAGTGTGCTCAGGTTTTTGGTCATTCAAGTTTCACATGTGGAAGCTGCATAAAGCTGTTTCGGTCAATTTTCATTAATTCCTTCACTTTTGTTTAGTGTGAATCCAAGGTTCCTGTTTCTGTTTCTTCTCAGGAGACGAGTCCGGGGCAGTGGCTATTTACAGTGGCACAGCATCAGACTTCCCCGTGGGCAGCCCTCTGAGCCAGATACAGCCTCTAGATGCATTTGTGTTCGTTGGACCCGGAAACAAGCCTAGTGCCAACCTCACAGAGACTCTCATCCCAGGCAGACTGCCCTACCAACTCAGCAACAGGCAAGGCACTATAATGGACACTGTAGAGTTTCCCACTGCTTTAATTCAAGCAGTAAAACCAATTGGCTGCAGTACATACAAGAGGTGGAAAGAATTAATACGAGTTTGGTGGAGCTCATCATGTGTCACTGTCAGTCACTTTTGAGGCCACAGTTTCAGTTGTTGTGAAACACGTTTTGTAAAATGTGTTTCTCTCGGTGGGGAAAATGGTCAACTGATGGCCACGCTTCCTCTTTGCTGGTACATCTCTTTCTGTTTGGCGTGTGTCATCACTGTAAGAGAGTGGTCACAGTAAGGCTTTCACTGACTCACCATCCATCATACAGCAAGATTAAGGGTTTGCAACCACACTAGTGGCCGTGTGAGGCTGTACTCACTTGAGCACAATGCTAACTTCGGTATGCTAACATGCTCACAGTAGTGACAATGCCACAATGCTGAAGAATAGCAGGTTTATGTCCGGTACCATTGTCCACACTCACAGTTTCCAGCAGACTTTGCCTCAGGGAATTACCCACAGTTCATAGTGTTGTAACATTTAAAACAGGGTAACCATGGGTTACCAGGAGAGGCCCGGAAACGCCTTGAAAAACGATGATGATGATCCAGCTGCTTTCATTTTTCATTATTCTATATGCAACATTTTTGATTCACAAAGGAATTTTTTTTAAAACACTACCTTACTTCTGATGTTTTCTCCTATAACTGATTCTCAACTAAAATTTCAAATAAAATTTAACAAACAACAAAAAAATGTAAAAGCTTTTGAAACAATGTGGAGATCCGTCCCTAAAACCTCTGACTGAATATGTTACTATATGCATTTACTCCCGGTGTTTGTTTTTATTGTAAGGCTATATAGATGTGAAATAAAAAAGTCCAAACCCCGAAAAGTAAAGTTAAACATCACAAAGTGTTGTCCGATTCCTATTATACCATACCGGCCCTTTGTAGACACTCTCACTCAAACACTGACCAGGTGACGTCAGCTAAGTCCATGAGGGTTCAGGATGGGACACTGGGATTGGGCCTTAATGTCAACCATGCTCACTGCCATAGTTTAGAATGTTAGCATGCTATCATTTGCTAATTCATTAAGCAATTCATTGTCTGATCACCAAATGTCATGGCATTTAAAGCCAAAAATGTCAAACTGCATGTGGCGCTGGAAGAAAAGTCAGGCGATTGCTAACCTCAGTAGGATTTACAAACCCGGAACCATAAATGTCTGTTAAAAAATGTATGGCATTTCATTAAATTGTTTATAGTTGATATTTCAGTCTTGGCCAAAAAATGTTGCGCCGGCTGACCCTGGACCCTTGGAAACACATTGCTAGCATGGCTAAAGACAAATGTAGCAATGCAATTAGTTTCTTTGTTTGTTAATGCTATATTATTGGATAGCATAATGCTAAAAAAAATGAATGTGTCACACTAACGAATTGCAATATTATAACACTTAATAATAAGGATAATACTTTGGATCCTTAATACTTTACTGGATACACCTTAGATTAAACAAAGTGGTTGCTCGTCTTCCCGGGGTCCTAATTAAAATACCAAGCACAACAAGTACAAATCAAAATATCAATTAATGAAATAACTTCGAATAAAACAACCCAAAAAATGTTATGCCTACACACAAACAATAACCCATACCCAAACTAAAACGCATTTGTCAAAAACATACAGCAACCAGAACAGCCATAACACATTAATATCTATGATGCCTTATCCAATAACTGTTTTATTGCTTCTTAGAGCAAACTCTACTTTGAATCTCTTAAAAACATACTTTTGTTTTCTCAACGATTTCATTGTTTTGTCAGTTTGAGAGAGGGAGGCTTTGATCTGAGTCGCTGTGGTGTGGCCGACTGGGAAAGAGATCCTGGTGTCTTCTGGGAGGCCCCGCAAACTCCTGGACAGCCCAACCAGTGCCCCTGGCCAAAGATCTGCCCTCACAGTATTGGTGAGTGTCTGGCTGAACGAGCTTCATGACTCTTGGGTTTATATATAAGATGTTCAACCTTGATAAGATTTGCAGGTTATGAGATGCAGTCAACTCTGAAAAGAAGTGGATTTCATTCCCCTTTTTTCAGCCAGGTGCATCTTTTGTCAAGCTAGTTGTTGCGAAATATATTTGACGGCAAAAACTTATTGTTGCTTTCTCCCTGCAGCTTGTAAATTAATGCTTTCCATTAGACATAGACGGTTAAGAGAGCAGATGAGATTTGTGAAAAAACAAATAATGCATGCCCACGACTTAATGTCGCGTGGGAACAGGATCATCAAGTCATGCCCATGACTAAATAATGTGAGAGAGTGAGATAATGTGTGGCTGTGAGAAAATTAGGATGACTCATTCTCCTAAAGAGATTCGTAATTCGGCTGCTCAGAATCAACATCCTAAAATGCTCACGGTGCTCTGACCTCAGGGAAGTCATAGATTTTAGCCACCTGATGACCTGGGCAACAAAATGGCATCATTGGACGAGTTTGAAGAGTTTGTGTGAAAACAAGATAATTGCGATAATAAGATTGTTCTACCGCACCCTCGCTCAATCAGGCTGTGGCATGTTTAGGTCAGCTCAAACCAAGAACAGGGAGAGGGAGCCTTTGGCAGACAAGGTAATAGTATAAAGTAAAAACCTTGTGCAATTAGTTAGAAGCCATGTTAAGAACAGCTGCCTCCAAGTAAATTAACTTCTAACCACAATCAGAGGAGTGGGAGGAGGCGCGCCTACGTGGGCACTGAAGCGTTGCATCAATTTCAACTTGCTGTCGGAGAGAAGGGAGGCTGAGAAATCACAGCTGGTATGGGTTTATGGTTATGTATCAATATACTGATATTTCTAAAAAGCACTTAAGACACACACACACACACACACACACACAATTGTTGGTCATCAACTGAATGAGTTAATGTATCTTTTTATATGTTTTTCAGTTGAATAATCTTAAAAATTGAATTAAATCCACTGTTAAAAACAAACGTTTTGTTTTTTTATATAAACTTCTGTAACTGCATGATAGTTTACAAAGTCAATAGATCTCAATCTCAGTATTGACCAAAATAATTATGGTGATTATTATTTGCCATAATAGAGCGTTCTGACCGCTTTCCCGTCCCTGGAAGAGATGATACGCAAAATGTTAGATAACGAAGGATGCAGATAGATTTGTCAAAATGTGACAGTGAAGTAATATAAATAAAGTTTAAAACAGCAGCAAAATAAGTTGACAAGACAAACATCCTCATGAAAATCTAGACATAATTGAAAGCTACTAAAAGGACCTTGTGGTTAGATGTTTTTCACTCAGATAAAACGGGGTTAAAACAAACCTCCAGATTAACCCAACTTGTGTGGAAGTGACAAAGAATGGCTGAACTTAAAAAGCACTTTAACCAGAGACACATCAAATGAGTAGGAATTTTATGAGAAAGAATCTTGCTCTTTGAAGGAGTCAACAATATGGGTGCTTCAGTCCCATACGTAGGAGGTTGCGGAGGTGGAGGGAACTGCAGCAGGAAGCGGTGCTGGCAGCAGCATGTTGTCAATGACTTCTGTGCTCATTGATGCTCTTTTCTTGCCTCTCTGGACTTTGTTGTAGAGGTGTCAGCATTTTTACGGACCTTGCCCATAACATTATTGAGTCCATTTTCCATCCCAAAACTTTACTGTTGTGTTGTTTATTAAATCCATAGAAAAGAGAAAAGTGAAAAAGTGGAACTATTTCTTTAAACGCAGCTTGTTGATATCTCACTTTATGCTTTAGTTATTCCAGGGGGTACAGATTCGCCGCCTCACCTCCCACCCTGGGGGAACAGTGACTTCCTTATCAATGAGCTGAACACGGACACACCTGGCGCAGCTGAGGATGGAGAGTACATCGAGCTTTGGCACCCATCGGGACGCCGTGTCTCCCTGCAGGGCATCTGGATCCTACTCTTCAGTGCGCACAACAACAGACCTTACAGGGAGATCAGCCTGAGTGGACACTTCACCACCTCTAAGGGCTACTTCCTGCTGGGCAGCAACAGGTTGGTGCCAGCTCCGTCACTCCGCCTGCCCCCTAACACCATCCAGAACGGACCAGACGCTGTGGCGCTCTATCGCAGCCCTTTTGGGCCACCATCAGCCAGTCAAAGGGGGATCCCCACGAAAGGGCTGCTGGATGCCGTTGTGTACCGACAGAGAGGATCAGATAAGGAGGCGCAGGAACTGAGTAAAGCTTTGACCCCTGGACAGCTGCCTCTGCTGGAGGATCCAGAGGTGCTGCCTGGTGATGAATCCCTCAGCCGCTGTAGAGGCCTTTATCCTTATGACCTGTCTGCTTTCTCAGTGAGTTCGAAGAGCCAAGAGTTCATGCTGAAACTAAAGTCATGCTTTGTTAGCTAACAGAGGTACCTGGTTCCCTCTGCTTTCACAAAACACAGAAACACAACAGAATTCTTATTCAAACTTTAATAAGAAAGACTAAAAGTAATTAAAGGGATAGTTCACCATTTGGGGAAATTTGCTTATTCGTTTCTTGCCGATAGGCAGGTGATAATATCAATCCACTCTCATATCTGTATGCTAAATATTAAGCTACAGCCAGAGCTAATTAGCTTAGCTTAGCAAAAAGACTGAAAGCCGAGGGAAACCAGTAACAAAATCCATTACTAGCATGTTCTTAGGGGCACTAATGATTTTAACCAATCACAATCGTCGAGAACTAAACACAGGATGCAGCGATTGAGCCCCTGCCTGCAACATACTGTTGGGGGGGGG
>OMLP01029916.1:17588-31603 GCA_900302685.1 Spondyliosoma cantharus
GGGGGGGGGGGGATTTGTTTTGCTTCGTGGAGTGGTGAACCCCAGGATTAATATGGCCAAAACTCCACAAAAGACAGGGTAACAGCTTTCAGTTTGTTTTGATTCGTAGGGTCAGTGATCAGGTCACTTGCCAATTTCAGCATGTAGGTTGCTAATTCATGCAGCAGCCGGGATTTTGAAAACGGTAACACGCAGATTGCTGACGGAAGAGGGGATGCCACCTTAAATAGGAGCTCAATGATAGTCTGACCCACCAGATGTAGACTGTTGGCTGTATCTTAGAAGTAAGCTGTATAATAAATGTATGAAACGCATCTTTCGCCACAGGTGGCTCCACCCACGCCTCTGAGGGAGAACAGCTGTCCTCGCCCCCCTCCAGCCCCGGAGGGTGTGGTCATCAGTGAGGTGGCTAGTGGCTATTGGACGAATCACAGCCAGCAGAGGGCTTTTGTAGAACTGCATGGCTCCCCCATGACAGGCCTCCAGGGCCTGGTGCTCATCGTGTTTGACCAGGTGCACAGTGGGACCGTCATCGCCCTCCCTTTGACTGGATCTATTGACCAGGACGGATTTTACATAGTTGGAAATGTCACTGGAGCAGGTGAGGACAGTACGGATGCCTCTCGCGTTCCTTGTTTTGCACCCACTCCCACCGCCTCTCACTGTACTCCTTCACCTCTTCTCTCCCCTGCATAGATCAGACTTTCCCGGAGGGCTCCGCAGTACCGGTGCGAGGAGCCGTAGTCCTGTGTTACGACCTGTTCAGCGTCTGCAGAGCTGGCACCGCGCTGACCAACTCCAGTCTCAGAGATGTGCTCGTGTTCAGTGAAAACCAGCAGCTGCTGTCCTCTCTGTCCACCACCAGAGGGAGACAAGTGATTCCAGCTCTCAGGTAAACACCGCATACACCCAACAGCATGAATCACTGAGGAGATTTACATGTTTTAACTTTTACACTAAGAATAAATCTTGAACCCAATTATGGATATTAATCTGACTGCTGGATATGTCATGTAAAGACTTTCATCTTGTTATTTAAATTGGGCCAATCTCACAGAGCCATCCAAAAAGTAATACCCACGCAGCAAATGCCACATATTTAATGAGTCAGGATCTGTCAGACTCAACTCAGCAGATGGCAGTGATTAATTAAGCTGACTCATTGCAGTTGTGCGTCATGTTAATTAGCTGAAGCAGCTTGAATAAGTGTCAGGGGGTTGGTTTTTTTGGGGGGGTTTTTCAGATGGAAAATGTGCAGGGTAAACAGTTCAATCACTCACAATCAGCTACGCTAACCAGTTTCCTGAGGGAAACCCTGGATTTCTGACAGTGATTGGCTCAGTGAAGGCTTTACCACCACACCCATATTCCATTGTTTCTGCTTCGTCAATGCAAACTTTCCATACAGATACAATCGCGATGATCCTTCTTCTTTTCTCCACGTAGGGGTCACCACAGCCACATAAACCCTTCACACTGAGAACATTATAGTCTACGTACAACGTCTGGGTCAGATCTAATTAAACGTTAATCAAACATTCAGTTTCTGCTGTAGTTTAATTAACTGCTCATTTTGTAGATTGTGGTCATTATGTTCAAGACCCAGGACCCTGATGTTTGTTGGTTGCTTATAGTATACAGTTTATATTTGATTCTGCTGGGTTATGATGCAGCAAAAAGGTTCCTGTGTAAGATCAGTATCTTTTTTATTATGATACATCATTATTATTATTATTATTATTATTATAGATACTGTTTGGTTGGCTCTCCTGTAATTATCTAATAAAAACGGCTGACCTGTTTCATGTGAACTTTGTCCGAGACTTACTTTACAACTAGGTATGTGAGATGAGTTATTCATGGTCAGATTTTGTAATAAAAGCTCCAGTTGATGTACTCATTCAAAGTTTAAAAAATGCTTTGTACAGTTCAGAGGCAGGCATATTATGCTAATTTTCAAGTTCTTAATTATATTTTTGGTTTCTACTAGAATAGGTTTACATGCCTTAATGCTCAGAAAAAACATCAGTTTTCTCGTACTGCTCAGTGCTGCAGCTCTCTATTCCCCCTCTGTCCGAAACACTCTGTTTTAGCTCCTGTCTCTTTAAGGCTGTCCTCCTGAATACCCAGCCTGCTCTGAGTGGTTTGCTCACACATGCCTGAGCCAGCAACCCAAAACAAGAACAGAGCAGCTTTGCTAAAGTAATTATTACATGGCAAAGTAGCTGCTAGGCATAAATAATGGCAATATGTGACATGGTGACATAGTGTGATGTCACAAAGTCACAGAATTAAAAGTGAGACAACTGACGTGGCACTTCAGGAGGAGTGTTTTCTGCAGGAGAGAGGAGCTTGTGTTGGTGCGGACTCTGGGCTTTTTAACTTTAAAGATCTTTCACATGCACATGAACCTTTATAACACACTGAGGGAAAGGAAGGAAAAAATACAAAAGGTCTCTTTTAAAGGAATCAGTGTAAACCTGTTTTAGAATAGCATAACTTTAACCACAACCATGTAAATGTTGAAAAATACACAATTTTCTGAAACAAATTGATTTACAAATAAAACCTAATTCTGTTTTGCCTTGTATCATTATGGGCAGACTTGTCCATAAAGACTTTGTTATCATAATTATTACTATATGTATACTATATGTGTATTCATACACGTCTTGCAGATCAGTGGAAGACGGTCCTGTTTCGCTCAGCCGGTGTTCATGCTGCGAGGTGAGGAGCCCTTCTTCCTGGACAAGCTCCTCGCCCACACCTCACGGCACAAACCTCTGTCCGAGCTCCGCCTTCTCAAGTCACATTGACATGTGCCTCGGACCGCTGTCCAGTGATTGGCAGGAGCAGTCAGGAGGTGAGGCATCGTAACTTGAGAAAACTGAAATGTATGCAAGCTGATTTAATTATGCTCTAAGGACACACACATTTGATTTGTAATTTTGGCTGATATACAGTAAATAAAATAGAAAATGGTCTGACCTACGATTCAAAAAGAAACTGACACCTTCTTCTCTGTTTGTCCCAGACTGTAGCAGTCTCATCAAGGGGAAGAGGGTTGCCGAGGTGGCCGACTACCTGGAGCAGAAGTGTCACTGTGGCATCTCTGCCTTGTACCTCCAAGGTGAGGCACTTTCACTCAGTCTGAACTGAAACCACGTTTTGATGTCAGACAATAGCCCCATGCATACAGCCGTTTACATGCAGGGTTCCTGCGCCAATTCTCCGCCTCCTCCTCTGTGTGAAAGCTTTCAGATGCGGCGAGGGGGGAAATTTCGCTCCAGCCCTGATCCTCCTCTGGAGGTAGTATCAGAGACGCATTATATCTGAACCGCCCCCAGTGTGAACAGATAAGCCGGAGGCGCGGAGCGAGGGCGTGTTGATCGGACGGTCTGATAACTGCACAGGTCTCTCACTCAACTTAATAAAGAGAAATGTCCCACAAAGCAACATCACATGACCGAACAACAGCAACGTAATAACTGTAAGTGTTGCTGGCAACTTATATGAGGAAAACAAATACCACAGCTGTACGTGGAGAATCGCCTGTCCTCCTGTCCGTCCTTCCGCCTGTCCTCCTGTCCGTCCTTCCGCCTGTCCTACCAACTCTTCCTCACATTTCTGCCTGAAAAACAGCGTCTGTCACCGGCAAAAAACTCATGGAGTGTTTGTGATGAAAATAAATCACCGTGACCGTCAGCCATCCGACCGAGACTTCAGAGAACTTTCCTCCAGAAGACAGCCTCTGTCCCCGGGAGTGAGTCAGACAGGGTCCTGTTTACTGATGGTGATTATGTAATTATGTCATGTATAGCGAAAAACGTAACTTCGTCACTTTCCAGGATGTTTGGTGGGTCAGGATCTCAATCACTGCACATTATAACAGCATCCATATGATTAGAAACTGTCCGCGGGTTTAGATTGACAGGGGAGACACATTAAACACACAGATGTCATCATCATGAAGTGTATCGTCACGCCTCTTTAGGAGCCGCAGCGTTGGCTTTCTGTGTGAACTCACACTCCAGCTCGTCTGGCTGCTCGGCTCTGTGTCAATCACCATCGGTGGAGAATAGGCGAACCACCGCTCCGGAGTTAATATGGAGACGCTGTGTGAAAAGAGCTTGGGGCGGCTGTAGCTCAGTGGGTAGAGCCGTTCCCCTGGGTGGAACTGAGCTACATGTCGAAGTGTCCTAGAGCAAGATACTGAACCCCAAAATTGCTCCTGATGTGCAGCTGGCACCATGCGTGGCAGCCTCTGCCATCAGTAAGGGTCCTGCAATGAGCTAGCAACTCATTCAGGGTGTACCCTGGCCTTCGCCCATCAAGTAACTGAGATAGGCTCCAGAAATCCCCCTGAAAAAGGGGGCAACATCACCAAGAGTAGCAATAAATGTCTGTGGTTATAGGGCGGTGAGTGAAGTGGTGCGAGACAGTGCATTTGTGACTTTTGAAAGCAACCCAAATGTAAAAGCTTGAAGCAATTCAGATGAGATGAGCTGCACTCTGCAGCTGCAAAAAAAGCTTTAACAACCACCTTCAAGCACTCCCACCCCTGGAAGATAATTCTCTCAAAGGATAATCACTGGGATTAGTACCATCTCCTGTTTCCTGTGCACACAATGTAAATATCTACCAGGTTACGTCAGCTCCTGGACCCCTTTCATATGCTGCCGACGAAACATATCCCTGTCTGTGTTCAAGGAGCCAACTTTTCCTGTGTGTCCGGGTGGCTGCGAGTGTGGGGGAACATCCAGGCGCTGTCAGACCATCAGAAGGCTCTCATCATCCAGACATCACACATGAATCCTTCATCAGCTCAGGGAGACGTCTGCTCCGCTCCATCCACAGATCGTTATACGAGCGCAGGTAAGCCACCAGGTCTCCCAGCTGAACAAAGCATACACAACTTCTTCATTTCCAAATGTAAAACAGGCACTCATCAGCTAAATCAATAAATGAACAGTGTGTAGTCTGTTGTGAAAATCCAGCCCGTTCAACCTTCTCAAAACACACTGCATAAAACCGAGCAAGTCCCGGTGATGAGTCAAATGTATCTGTATAAAAGTCTGTGTATACATGTAGACACACTGTTATGGCAACAAGTAAGAGACTGAATTATGTCAAGCATCTTCCAAGTCAGACATGGGGGGGACTTTATCATCAAATGTCTCATCAGACTGTCAGCCTATACTGTACGGTGTGTTCCACTTAATACATTGTTTTTTAAATTGTAGTCACTCATAAATAACATGCCGTCCCTTTTACTTATCAAGGTCCATGAATTATTCCAATCACAGAGACTGTATCTAAAATGTTCATATAAAAATTACGCAGGAGAATTCATTTCCGTCAGCAGTCATTCCTGAACTTTTATGTATTAAAGAATGTTTCCGGATGTATAGCTCTTAATTCATGGACTGCAGTTACCATAAATTGAAAGCACCTTCATATCCGAAGCAGTTCCGATTCCTAACGCAACCGTAACTCCTAAAGAGGGGCATAAAAAGATCTCTTTATAACATATAATGATGGGGAAAGAAAGAAAATTGCAACTAAGCCTACATTAACCCTTTATTAAGCCTTTCTTTTTTTTGGCCTTTTTTTGGCTTTATTGATAGAACAGCTGAAGACATGACAGGAAACGGGATGAAAGAGAGGGGGAGGACACGCAGCAGAGGGCCCCAGGCCGGGACTCGCTGCAGCAAGGACAAAGCCTCTGTACATGCCCACTCTACCAACTGAGCTAAACGGCGCCCCTTTATTAAGACTGTCTATTCCATTTATTTTTGCCTGCTGTTATGTTCAGCACAATGCTGCAGTCTGAGTTTGCTTCATGGAGTATGGAAGTACTCAATGCAACAGTCTGTAACTTTTTAACCTTAGAATAACAGCTTCATAATCATAATTTGATAGTGATTTGTAATAGGGTGAATGGTGTTTCTGTCTCAGCCACTCTGCCCCCCTATCACATGTTTGTGCACTGTTACTGCAGTGAGAGGGATCACAGCGTTACATACATGTTTAAGTTTAAAGACGTAACATTGTTGTGATTATTACGTACCTGGGATTTGTATTTATGACAGTGGTGTTGCACTCAGAAACTGTGGGGGACGCCAAATCGCACTAAATGCCAATTTCTACATATGGTTGTTTAAAGTAATATTCCTTAAGAATTTCATGAAAGCAAAGCCCTGTTTTTACATATTTTGACTGATTCTTCTTCAGCAACAGCCATTGCGTATGTTTACATTCTGTAATGACCTCTCTATGGAGTTTTTTACATCCATTCTATTATATTCACTGTTGTTACGTGGAGTTTCAGTCTGAATTAAACTGTAGATGGACTAAAATAAACTAACAATTTCTGTTGCTGATTTTATTTATTCTGAAGTGAGTTTGTATTTGTCTCTCCAGCGTCTGCCTTGGGGCTACAGATAGGGCTGATAGTCGCAGTGCTCTTGCTGCTCGGACTAGGAGCAGCTCTGTTCACATATTTCTACAGAAGAAGGTAAGAGTCTTCTTATCTCTTGCTCTTCAGCTGGATGTGCTGGGTTGCTGCTACCTTCACAAAGCCCAGATTGTTAACATTTGTCTAACCCTTTGACTTGTAATGCCTCTTTCAATTGAATAGTGATTACGTGTTGTGAATAGCATACTTTAGTTAGATCTGTACACTTCAGAGGGAATAATGCTCATTAAGCTCCATTGTTGGGAGTCTTGCACTTAAGGTTGTTTCTTGTTCATATACATCATTGCCTTTGTTAGTGCAGCAGATTAATGGCATATTTCAAGAGAATCGTTCAAATTGGTATACAAGCATGAAATTTGGCACAGATACTAAGTGTCACTTTTTGGGAAAAAAGTGTTGGCCACCCAAAAATTCAACATGGCGGCCATTTTGGCGCCGCTATTTGTGTCAAATGCTCATTATGTCAATCGTTCAAACAGTGATGTAAGCATAACATTTTGTGAAAATACACTGTTAAAAATTTTTTTGGGGAAAACGGTGCTTGTCCCTCAAAAATTCACGATGGCAACCATTTTTCAAGATGGCCGCCATTTCTCTTGAATCCTTACATCAATTTTTCAAATGGTGATGCTATGATCAAATTTGATACAAATATTCTTCAAGGAACATTCTCACGGAAAAAAATGTGTGCCACTCAAAAGTTCAAGATGGCGACCATTTTCAAGATGGCCACCATTTCTGTCAGAGCTCAATTTAATGTGTTAAGGAAGGTTTTGTTTAATAGAGTGAACGTCATTACACAACTAGGGCACACTGGTGATTTCACTGCTGTGGAACTCAGCATGGGGTTCAGTGTCAGCTGATGTAGTTTCACTTACACTGTAGTTCTTGACCAGTAGTAATAATATAGCTAAGTTTAGTGTCCAAAATGCTGTCTAACAGCCCTGCATCAATTAGCTAGTAATAGATGTAGTTAGATAGCTGAACCTGAATTGACAGGTTGTGCCAGCGCAGGAGAGCCAAGCCAAGGGTAAGTAGGACAATACATGACTTGTTCGTGTATGCTTACCTGGAAGTTGTACAGATCACACGGGACTTAAATGGCACTGGATGAATGATCGGGCTAGGTGTAGGTGACCCGAACCAAAAAGGATAACCCCTCGGGCTTAATCAGACAACAAACCCCCAAAAGGAAAATGAAAATCCCATGTCAGCCAAGAGGCCAACTGATTGGATGAAATGTTGTCTTTGTCAGACAGACACAAAGCAACCCCTCCAATCACCACCTACCCATCCTGTTTCTCAACATGATAGCTTTAAAATGATTGCCACCAACATTCCACTCTTTCACAAGATCAAAAAAATGCCAATGGAAGGTGGTGGTATAGAAGCTACTTTGAGAAGGAACCAAGCGAAGTATCACTACAATTGTCAACTTCGGTTCAACAACACAAAGTTACTTCGTGCCCAGAAGCAACAATCCGATGCTCAATGTAGTGAGACAGATGAAAGCCAAACAAAGCGTTGCAGAGAAGTCTAGATGATCAGGTTTGCTTTCTTTGTGATAACATATCTCCTGAATCTGACCTACGTCAGGTAATGACAATGCACCTGAATGACAGACTACATGAATGTGCACAAACACTGAATGATGGTAAATTATTGGTCAAGCAACCCAGTGTCAGCCAGAAGCAGAGAGTCCTGCTGACTGGGGATGGAAAAAGCTTGGTGAACAAAAAGTGGCCTTAACAGAGTATTTGTGGCATATTTTCTGTATCGCTATTTGGAAACAGTGGCAATGAACATAGGACAGGAATGGCAGCCATCTTGAAAAATTGGTTCCATCCTGAATTTTTACTGGCCACTTCCTTTTTGTAACAGTGGCCCTTCCTCTCTGTGGACTGCACCTTGCCGTGGTGGAGAGGCTTGTGTACTCCAATGAACCTGAGAGCTATGCCGGCGGGGATTTTATATCCCTGGCAAGTTTGACAAAGCGGACAGGTCAAAGGAGAGGAGGCAGACAAAGCAGACATTATGACTATTTGACAGAAATGGTGGCCATCTTGAAAATGGTCGCCATCCTGAATGTTTGAGTTAAGTGGCACATACCTTTTTCCAAAACAGTGTTCCTTGAAGAGTATTTCTGCCTAATTTTATCCTTGCATCACCATTTGAACAATTGAAAAAATTAATATTCAACAGGAACGGTGGCCATCTTTAAAAATGGCAGCCATCTTGAATTTTTGATTTTTTTTTTTTTCCATTAACATGTCCTTTAGAGAGTATTCGTATCAAATGTTATGCTTGGATCACTGTTTGAATAATTGATATAATAAGCATTGAAAAGCAATGGCAGCCAACTTGAAAAATGGCCGCCATATTGAATTTTTGAGTGGCCAATGCCTTTTTCCAAAATAGTGGCCCTTAGAGAGTATCTGTGCCAAATTTCATGCTTGTATACCAAAGTGAACGATTTTTGTACTAATTGCTGCACTATATACCTTTCTGGTACCTTTATTTCAGGGAAGGCTTTGATTATATAAACAGAAGTCACACTCATAGTGCCCTTTTCTTTTGTACATTTTATATATTTAGACATAAAGGTAACGTAAGGTTGAGGGCAGAGTGGGAAAAAATGTTCTCTGTAAATGACTCCTGGGATACTTTTAAAAATAGTTACTGGAAACTGATTGCAATGAATAGATGCTGAAGGCGTCGAGGCTTGATTGTGTTAACATTTCTGTCTCTATTTTAGGCGTCCTCTGGACTATTACACCATGGAGCTGAGTGAACATGCAGAGGGACTTTCAGATCTATAATAGAGGCTTTCAATCACTTGCATCTGGATGTGCTTTGAAGAGTGTCGGGGGACTTCAGCAGAGAGAGTGCGAGACCGGGGTAATCAAAGGTTATTCGACCTGTACATACGTAACTGATTGTCTGATTGTTTTAAAATGAATGCCACCACAAGTGTCCTTCTCTGTATCGATGAGAAATCATTGATGAAATTAATCATTGTTGTCTGTATCTGTGAGCATGACGCTTAAGACATCGAATCAGGCAGAACATGTGTTCAATTGAAAAACATACAGATAATAACATATTTTTGTAGAGGTCACCTTTGCCTGTGAACAGCGCTGGTTACTACTTTTAAAGGAAAAGGAAGATAAAAAGGAGGATTTTTAAAAAATACTTGAGTCCTAAATGGTCATTTTTGTTGACTTGTTCGTGTTACTGTGGAAAAAGCCTTTAAACATTTTTTTAAACAATCATGCTTTTGATTTGTGCAGGAAGCTCCATCTATTTAATGACATCCTCAGCTGGTATTACGGTGTTTTAACAACAGACTTTATAACCAAGATAATACTTGTCAAGCTCACATTTATTCTTCAAAACTTCTCCTGCTATGTGCTGTAACAGTCCATTTTAGACCCACTCAAGGGCTTGATTGTCTTTTTAAATGTGAATGTCTTTAGCTAACTTGTGGTGAGTGTCTGTAACCACTTTTGTATGCTTACTTAAAGCAAACTGTTTACATTAGAAAATTTGAGAAAAGGGATGTGAGAGGCCAATGTTGAAGTAATATCCTGAATGACGAGTATTTGTGTTGCGTGTGTGTGTAATGAGAGACTGCTACGTGGTAAGAAAATCAGAGCTATTTTATGTTTCACTTGTGTTTTTTTTAGTGGCTCAGAAACCGTCACTGTGCCTTTACTTGTGTGTTATTTGATCAGCTGATTCCTCATTTATTAGAGGGAATGTACAGCCATCTCTGCTGCAGCCGTAAGTGTAAATACTATGGATATGATGATAGTATTCTCGGGGTGGGGAGCGTTGAAATGTTGACTTACTGTAGAAATACAGTAAGTAAGTATAATCAGAGCAAAAGTGAAATATTGATATTGATTCCAGTTTAATTTGAAAATAATCATAAAAATTGCTCCTACAAATGGCCATGGAATAAATCATAAGTGTGAATATGCCATATAATATAGTAAATGTGCCGCTTGTCAGCTGCTGTGGTGCACAGAATTATCTTTTTTGGTTTTTATGCTTTGATTACCTTGGTATGAAGATTTTCTTCCTCAGTGACATTTATTGAAATCCTTGAAAAATTGATGCCTTGGTTTAGCAGCTCGGATTGGCTACCAATCCAAAGAGTCAGCATTTGAAGGAAAAAAAACTCAACTATCATATCTTTCTCCAGGAAGTTACAGTTTGTTGCTTCAGTACCCATTTGTAAAACAAAAGTTAACCATATAAAATCAGTTTTGTTTTACAGCAAGTTCACCTATTTGGATGAAAGCCCAGAAAAGTCATGTAAATTAGGGGCTTGTTATCAGCTTTTTAAGGTGCAATTTGTAAGATATGGCCTCTTAACAACATTAAAAAAATTACAGATAAACATAATCAACCCAGTGTGAAAAAACAACAGCGTAAACGTTATGTCAACAATGTCTGTGTACTGTGTTGTACAGATGCTAACCAGCTAGTCCCCGGCCCTCGTCATATGTAGCCCCAACAGGAAATGCAAAAGCACCACGTTCGCAGTAAATTTACAAAATCTAAAGAATATATTTTTACATCTATTTTTTAACTAAACAGAAAAACTGTATACTGTCTGAAATTCAAGTTCCTCTCTTTTATTGATTGGTTTATCTGTATTCAATTATCTGGTCATCTGGTTCGGTCGAAATAAATCTTAAATTTGCAGAGTAAGATGTGAAAAATACTGTATTCCATGTTTTGTTGTCCCTGAAATCATAGCCCTGATTGGAGCTGCTGTAAATCACCTCCATACCATATTCAAACTGGTACCTGTGGCTTAGAGGCTGTTCAGTCCCAGTCTGGTGTCCAGTTGTGTTCATTTGGAACCAGTTGACTGTGCCCTGTTGCCCATGAGTCACCCAAGGTGGGTGGACTCCAGTCAACTAATGGCGCTACTTAGCTCCACTGCTACCCATGCTACTTGCTAACAACAGGAACCAGAAGTTCTGTTCAGTGAGCGGCAAAGTGAGCAGTTCTGCTGCCCCATACAGTTTTGGATCTACCTTAGAATTCTGGCCATTTTCTAAAAATTACACCTTTTAAAGTGAGAAAATATGGTCTTTCCCCCTCTTGAAATGATGTAATGTTCATAAAATGTATTTTACTGTAAACGTTTATATTTTTTAGGTTTTGTGTGAAATGGTACATGTAGAAAGTTTAAAACAACAATATATTGACATGCAAGTGTGTGGACTATTGAATAAAATGTGAGATACTTCTGCTCAGAGCACTTGTTTAACATTCCAATCAACATTCATCCCTATATACTCTATATTGTATATAGTGCACTGATAACCATCATAAGAAGTAGAATTATATGGCTGAACAAACAATCTTGGTTAACTATTCACAGATCAGGAGCAGCAGCATTCAGATCTAACACAAATGTAAGAGAAACTCAAATGTTAACACTGGGCACTAAACATCTGCGTACATGCTGCAATTATTTGTGGTCTATGGCTTAAAGATGTCACAGAAAACATTGGAAAAGAAAACGTTGTATTATCTGCATCGCCAGGTTGTAATTTAAAAAGCTCTCTTTCCGGTGTTTGCCTTCCACTTTGTTCATCCCTGTTTTCCTTCCAACGTCATGCACATGTAGTAGCAGGTTTTAAATAAAATACATCCAAGAATGTCCAATTAAGTAAGTATCACAGTTGTTTCTTGCCCTGTTGTTCCATCGCTCTGCATTCAGATCAGTCCAAATAGCAAAGACTGAAGCGTGGTTAAACCTTCAGGCCTTGGACGATGTCACATTGCAAGCACACCCTTGTTTCTTTTTCACTGTTCAACCTTCTAACCGCAGCACAGGAAGGCAGATCAGACAGACAGGAAGGAGCCGCAGCATGATAGCTCCAGCAGCAGTGCTGACTGAAGATGCTTTGCATTTGTGATTCGTTTCATCAGCTCAGTAGTCCTCAAACAGATCTCACTCCGTTAGGGATTCCTCTGATTCACACTCGAAATTGTCCTGCACCAGCTTTCAGGATAATTATGTTGCTGCCACGTAAAACATCTGTGTGGGCAGTGTTTTACATCCTTTGAACACACCTACAGGAAACTTCCAACAAGCCCATGGTGAGTGAACAGAGTTTTTTTCTTCTTCACACACTTTGCCGCGGTGTTTACCATTCACAGCTATGGAAGGTGTTTAATACTGACTGCAGTCGTAGACTTCAACTTTCCATCATGGCTTGAGTCTGTATCTGCTCCAGAACAATGAATATTGAATAGATTAAACACTAACAGATTTCCATTTAATTTTCCATAAGCTACTGACATATACAGACAACAAGTCTGTCTAACTTGTTTTCTTTGAGCAGCTTGTTGCATCATGAAAATGATTCTGCTACTTTTGCTTGTCACTGATGATAAGGATGATAATGTGTAATTTTACCGCCTTGTGTTTCTGTACCGGGCTATTTGTCAGTTTAACTCGGTCATAGCTGTTTGACACCCCCAACACATTCCTACAACATCATCAGTATTTCATTATGTGCCTTTGGCCATTAAGGTTGCAAATTTAAACTGGCAAGCTGTCACGCTCTGAGGTCTGGGCATTTGAATCGGCTTCCTTTGACAGAAGTTACGTGATCAGCAACAAACCACACAGGAAGGCATTCGCCATTTCCCGTTTGTTGCTGTGAAACCTCAAGCATCATTTTAAATTTGCTGTTTGCAGTACTTTCACTGCAGTTTTGCTAATATGCTGTGATGTGAAACGACACAACATATAAATGTATATACCACATTTCATACTAATAGATGCAACCTAATGTGTTTTGCAAAAGAAAATAAATGAATATGGAAGGCAAGATACAATAGATCATAGAATAAATTAAGTAGCATATATGTTTGTCTTTTAAAAGCTAAAGAGAAGTACTCAGCCTGTCCCAGAGATGAGCATCACTGTGGGCTTTGGGAACCCGTAACAAACATTCTGTGAGAGGAAGTGTATAGCATGGTGACCCCCCCTACAGGAGTTTCTACTTATTTGCTTGTGGTATTACAAAATTAAACAGAATATGAATTGCAAGATTCGTCAAATCAGATCCTTCAGAAGTTATTTGATCACTACACATGACATGGCTGACAATAGTCAAGTGCGACACCCCAAATGACCGTTCTTTCATTGTTATGAATTAATGAAGGCCCGGCTGATGAGTCATTAAATAATGTTTTACAGAAAGACAAAAGAGAACATTATCTTCTCATTCCATCTTGTGAGGGGCTCATTGTATGGCTGAAATACAAACTTGACAAGAAATATAAAATGCAAGTCTCCTTCAAAAGCCATCCAAGGCAGACTCTAGGATTTGGGCAAAAATTTGATTTTTAATTTTGACACATTGTGATTTTCTAATAGAAAATTTGGTGCAACTAACTAAAAACAATCTACAAGAATTCCTGAGAAGGACTAATAGCAGTGCTGTTACTCTGCTAATGAACACCCAGTCACCAGTCTTATTTTTTTTTTGGGGGGGGGGGT
>OMLP01029923.1:8223-34464 GCA_900302685.1 Spondyliosoma cantharus
ACCCCCCCCTGCCCATCTGTGCCTTCACCACCTCCACCACCTTTTGCCTCCTCCTCTCCCTCCTCTCCCTCTGTGTCCAGTAAGTCCCAAACAGACGGCCTGTGTTTGTTTCCCCTCTGGTCTTTCCTGATTGCGCGACCAGGCAAATTCCGGTCGGCTCTAATCTAGCTGTTAGACAGCCACCGAATTAATGAGAAAACCCATTTGACACACATGCTTCCACTTTTCTGTTTGTTGCCTCCTCTGCTTAATTCATACAATTTTGCCTTCATTAGGCTGCATTTCAAGCTGCGGGGCACAGGTAATGCAAAGCATTTCCCCCTTCAAATTGTAGGCCCAAGCTTCGGTTGCTAGGAAGTGGAAGAGCCTCAATTGCAGCCATTTCCTCGCCAGTGCACCGAGAGGTCCTATTACAGCGTTTAGGTCAGGGCAATTGGTGTCATTACAGGCAGCCAACTTTCCTCCACCAAAGTAATGAATTAGCCCAAGCTATTTGGGCTGTATGATTGCAGTTGCCAGGGGAGATGAATGTGAAGTGGGGGGATAATTATGGTATGTATCCCTGTGCGGATGTGTGCCGTGTGGGCCCATACGGCACATGGTTTCCACACTTGTGTAATGGCTTAATGTAGCTGCTGACAGGCAGCCGGGCAACACGGAAAGGTGCTACTGTGCTCTGCTTGTGGACTGTGACTGACATGCCAGACCATGCCAACCTGTTTTAACCCCGCGGCTCATTTACTTCAAATGACTCAGTCCAACGTCCAAGAGTCATTTCTGCTCCGAAATGTTCACCAGGGATGAATAAAGCTGATTGAATATAATTGTTTACAGAGGCTTTTTGAGATAATTTGTCTGGTAATAGAGTGTAACTTTATATTATCAGTTGACTATAAATTGTGCGCAAGCTTCATTAAGAGCTCGAGTTCTTTACAAGCCGTTGAGACAGGCAAGGAAACCATTAACTCTTGGAACACTGATAAATTACCCCCATAATAAAACAATGGTGAACTTTGATTGCATGGCTCATTCATAAAAAGCGGTGAAAACATTAACCAGGAGGTGCGATTTCATTTACACCAACAACTCCTGCAGGGGGGGCGAGCCCTGCAATAAAAGAATCAATGATAAATATGCAGTTTATATGTGGTGATGCTTTAATAAAATGGAGCAAATACAACCTGAATAAATGAGCTTTGACTAATTTGCTAAACAAAACAAGGAGGCCAAAAGCCTGGGGTTTGAAGCTCATAGCTGAATCGCGAGTGCCATGCACGGGGGTGGTTGCGGGGTGGTGTTGGGTGGTTGGGTAGAGGGGAAGGGGGTTTGGTTGTTTTCTCAATGGGAAGTCGAGCGCTGCAATAGGAACCCTGCCAAAAAAAGGCTTTACCAAACAAAGAGGCCGGTAGGAAATAATGCTGGTCGAGGCTTGTTGGGCCATCTATGGGCTTCTTTCCAAGCTGCTGTAACCAGCTACAAGTCTTTTTATGGGGACACCCTGAACAGGAGGGCCCCACCAAGGACAGGAACTTTTACATTTCTGCTTGAATGGGACCTCTGCCAGGGGCTGAGTTCAAAGTGCACAGTGTTCCAGTCATTTGATTTAACTAGTTTGCGTATTTGATAGGCCGGCAGTGAAGCACAGGACCTGAAGCAATATTCTCTGATTTTCAGTCTGAAGGTAAAATGGGACAAAAACCTTGTAAACTGCGGGACTCTGTATCTTTGTGCATACACGCACACACATGAACATTTAATTTCTGGCTCTCAAGCCCTCCCTCTGCTTCTCCTCTCCATCCTGCAGATCATATCTCATGTCAGTGAGAGCAGAAAAAAAAAAGCTCAGCCTGATTATTTCTCAATACAAACGCCTGCTGCATCCATATGTCTGTCATTGTGCCTCTCACTGCAGCTGCTTTTTACTTCACTCTTCATAAAATCATCTTTCTTTTAGAAAAAAAAAGTGATTGTTTTCATATTCTAACAATTCCATATAATGTCTGTTTATAAAACATTTATTCAGTTTCTGAAATCTGATTCAAGTTCATATTTTGAAAGACGTGTCATTCTGTTTTGGTTATGAACTTCACTATCTACACTCAAGTTTCACCCCCTGGTTAAAGAGTGAGTTTGCACAGAAATCCAACTTTACCCACAAAACCCCTTTGAAACCAAACCGTTTAATTTTTTAAATTATTTTTTTTTGTAAACACAGCCTTCTCATATCACAAGCCCACAATGGTTTTGATCAGCGGATGAAAGAAATTTGGTCAACTCAAAAAAAGTTGCTTCATGCTATGGCACAGTTTCTGTAGTTTTCCTCTGCAGAACGGGCCATTTGCTAAGAAGTTGCATTTCTTGCCAGCGATCAGCCAAACTTTCATCCTATCTCTGCTGGTAGACCACTTTTGGTGCTGTTCTGCCAAATGGCACCAAAAGCAAGAGAATCTGCATGACGCCACCTGGTGGTCCACGATTGGCTTTAAGCTGTGGCAAGAACTTCTTGGATCAAATGAGCATCAATCACTACTCAAAGCAAGAATGAATGTTTATCAAAAGCAGCGCTTGATGAGAAAAAGATGGCATAATGTGTTAAAGAAAACTATTCTTATTCTTTATTTTAGTGTTAGGAATCTTTTGGAGTCCAGAAACACCATCTTGTAACTGCTTTCATTATTGTATTATGGTTGTAATATTTTTGTACATAAATCACAGTATAAAATGATTGAATGCTGCTGTACATTTTTCTTTTAAAAAAGATATACATTCTTACATTATAAAAGACCAAAAAGTCCACCTCTTTCTCTCATTTCAACCTTTAAGATTCTTGAAGAGATCATTGAGGGTGACCCTCCTCATGCCACATTAAAAAAGACACAAATATAAGAAATTAGCAAACCCATTTAGCTACAATAGATTTTAGAGTAGAGTTAAACATGCTAAATTAATTTTTCAGACACAAACCTGTGGACAGTAATTATATTATAAACAATGTAAAAAAAACACAACTGACTTATATCAGTAGGACTAGACTGAAGTAAGAAACTAGGAGTCAAGCATACCAAGTACACCACATATCAGTTCATCAGTGATGCCATTAGGTACTCAATCAGTGGTATGTCGTGTTTCCAAAAAGTTTGCAGACATGTGAGAAACTAATTTAACTTTAATTATGAAAATTGATACAGTTGAAACCGAGATGGTCTGATGTTTAGCCCTTATTAGGGAGAAAATGTGTCCAAATTGTGTCATTCTGTGGTATCTGGTTTTAAAGACTATTGGACCAAATGGCTGTTTTTTTTCCTCATTTCTTAAAAAGTCAAAAGTTAAAAGTCAAGTGTGTTGGATTTAGGGGCAGAAATGGATTATAATATTCATATGTATATATATATATATTCATTAGAGTATAATCACCTGAAACAAGAAGTTGTTGTGTTTTTATTACCTTAGAATGATCCTTTTATATCTACACAGGGAGCGGGTCCTCTTCCACGGAGCCACTAAATCCTGCACACTGGACATTTGAAGTGTAGCACAGATATGGTTTGACAGTCATATGATTTGATATTTTTCAAGTGCAGTAAATAAACAGATACTGTCAAACCAATGAACATCTCATTGGATAGCCTCTGATGTGTAATTACATGCTTGGAAAAAAAAAGGATTTGAACCAGCGCTGATTTAGATGGTATATCGAAATAATTCTTGTTTGTTTTGACCTGTGTACAGCATCAGATTTTTTGGGTTTTGACATCAGCAAACACAAAGCGTACCTGCAACTTAAGCCAGTCTGAAGATCCTTCCTGTGGTTGTCAGCGTATTTGGAACAATTCAAGTTTTTCTGATGCAACAAGAACAGGCCATCCGCAGCACCGGCCAGAATGAGACACACCAGATGATTTGATTCAAGTCCGACTGTCTTCTTGAACCCTGGCCCTGTAACGAATGGTGTGTGGTGAGGATGAAGTCATACTTCTCACAGTGTGAGCGAGAGTTTACTTCCTACCTTTGGAAGAGAATGAGGTTAGCATGACAGCTTGATGGATGGTCCTTTTGTGTACGCGCTGCTTGCGGAATAAGATGATTTCATGTGGTTGTGTTTTTGTTGCTCTGGAGTGCTGCAGCAATTAGCACAGTCACCCATTACATCCACTGTATGACAGGGCTGCAGTGTGTCCAAGTGGGTGTGTACAAGTGAACTACAGTGTGTGTTTGTAGAAGTGAATGTCAAACCTCACAGGACATCATTTTAAAACCACAGTTGCAGTTCATAGTTCATAAGACTACTTTGGCAAATGTTTGCAATGACAAGTGAAATACGTGTTTAAGTTTTGGCAGTAAACAGTTCAGAGCGGCTCAGTGCATGAAACAAAACAGCATCCCATGAATTATTGGATTAAATTCTGCTGCTTGAAATTAGGAAATGGAACTCTCCACTGCCATAATAAAACTAAAGTACTGCAGTCCGACTCATTCAAAAAACACCAGAGCTTGTATGCGTACAGTATATTTACTTACTTCCTCCAAAACGCAAAAAGACTATTGTATCCAGTGCAACGGCATTGAGTACAATTTTTATACCTTGGTTAGAAGTCAGGTTTGATGAAGAGAAAAATAAAAACTTTACCATCTGCACATGTCAGTGACGGTCCATACGTAGCCCAAACAGACTGTACATGTAAACAAACATGAAAACATCTGCTGATGCAGACTTCCAGTGTTGTATAAAGAGTGGCATTAATGCATCTGTTGGCTGTGTCTATATCCTTCCCTACCCGCCTAGAATGGCAGTGATGAAAATTTTTGCTCTATTGGTCCAGACAAAATGTACAGTCTGGAAGGTATTAAATGGGTTACCCTGAAATTTGGCACACCATTAGTTTTCTATCAGTGTCATCCTTAAGTCAAAATGTTATTTAGTGCGATGCTCAAACATCTGCAAAACTGTTCATGTGCCAATTGGGTGTGTAAATGCACATGTATTCTTCCTAAAACCTCTTACGGACGCCACGGTTCGATGCATGTAGTCACATGAAGAATAAGTCCGACTGTCACACTATGATGAGAGCATATGTCAAAAGGCAAGAATATAACCGTTCTGATGTGTCAGTAATGCACCTGGCGGCTTTTTGCCAACCGCCATTGTGACAGAGTGGGTGAGTTCTTCCCCCATTTGTCCCAGATTCATCTGTTATCAACTGATTAATTTACCAAGCTTGTTTTGTTAAACCATATTTCACACCATTTAATTTGCAGACATAAAAATCCCAGTGGGAGAAACCAGGTAAAGGGGGGTGGTATGGTGTTAGTTAATCAAATCATTTCTGAAAAACTGGGTTTACTTTCTATGTTAATGTCAGCTGAGTGACAGTCAGCATACAAGTAGATAAGATGAAATTTGTGGATTTAATGTATGATGTAAAATACTTACAGGCAGGGTCACCTGTTCTTTGAGAAAGCCGGTATGGACTGCCCAGAGTGTATATGTAGACTCTCTGAAGCTGTTCAGGAGGAAGGATGTCACGTGTAGCCATTGTACGCATTATTTGAGTTTGAGTTGGACTAATCATAACTTGACTTATGATAAGTTTTGTTAATTTAACCATTTGTTTTGTTTTTTTGTAAATAGTTTCAATGCACACGTGTGACAGGGTAGCACTTGTAACTAAAAAAACCCTTTTGGCTGAAACAACGTTGCCTGAGCCTGCTTAAGCCACTCTGGTCCCACATCGCAACAGCCATTAAATAACAAACACAGAAGAAGAAGAAGACGCAATACAACAAGACGAAGAAGAAGACTCAAATGAGACACCCAAAAGCAAGTGGTGGATCGGATGACGACCGTGTTTTGACGTTGTTTGACAGTTGTATGTAAGTGAACACGCGTTAAACATGCTATCGTATATCAGACAGCATCACCCAGATGTGTCTATCGCTGGAGCGAATCAAAAAACAAGAGGAGTCCAACATGTTGGCTCAAAGCATAGCAGTGCCTGAGTACATCATCACATAGCTGCTAGCATGGCTGTAGACGTCCCATTACCTCAGTTACTTAAGTTACCTGAACTTGAAAAAGTACTGATCGTGTGTCTTTGTCCTACTGAGGCCAGGAATGACTCATATAAGTCATTTTGGAAAGCACTGATGTCTCATTTTAGTCATTTAGGTACAAGGACTTGCGGGGCCAAAAATGCCGCCTCTGCATGAATAAGGACTCCTCTCTCAGAAGCATCTTTATAATGCTGCAAAATCTCCTAAGAAGGGTGTCATGGAGGATGGCTTGGTGGGAAAAGTGTCTGACCCTGATCGTTCACTAACTTTAACGGTTGGAGGCTGCTAAGCCAGTGACCGCTGTTCAAGAATGTACTGTACAACTTTTGCAAGTGTGAAACCACTAGATATTTTGTAATGAGATGCCGCAATATTTTTCAGCCTTGTTTTGGCCGACAAATTTGGGATATTTCTGATGAGACCTCGGGGCATCTCCAGCTCAGTGTGTTAGCGACAAAACTGGGTGTATCAGAACATCTCCAGCTGTGGAGATGTGGCAACAAAAGTAGGTGTTTTGAGCAAAAACATGATCTTTTCCTCACCCTGACTTTTCCTGCCTACACCTAACCAGACCGTATCCACCGTGTTGTGGACATAAAATTGAAAATTGAACCAAAAGAGCAATAAAGATGCATCATAGAAGTTAAGAAACATACATTGGCAACATTTATTTTGGCATTTTGTGATGATATGATGCTAGGTATGAGGACTTGGTATTGGTCGGACAGATGGAGTGATCATTTCAATATATACAAGGAAAGACAAGCATACAAATAATCAAGTCAACGATAACTTCCTCAGATTTGTCTTTTTTCTTCTTCTTCCTCCTCTTCTTCCTGGGCGCTTGCACTATTCCACCTATCCTTTATAGTTATTTGACACTGCAGGAGACGGCAGGCATTCAGGGCATTCTTTGTCCCAGGAGAAAGGAGAAGGGAGACAGGGGGTGAGGCAGTGAGGGGGTGGGGTGCAGGAGGGGAGACAACGGAGAGGTTCCACTCCGTTTGGCTTCAATGAGAGCCCCTCTCTCTCTCTCTCTCACACGCACACACACACAAACACACACACACACACACTCCTCGACCACCTCCCAGCTCACGGAAGGGGCGGAGTTGAGGGCAACGAGGCAATGTGGAGTTAGAGGAAGGGGGAAAAAAAGAAAGAAAATGCACCCCACCATCACTGCCCTCCACCACCGTCTGCCCCTTTTCAGTGTTTCGTGGGATGCCAGCATGTCCCGAGCCCCCTTTTTCCCACAGGGAGTGCAAAAGAAAAACACTCCTCTTCATCCGTGCTTCAATGACTGAATTTGACTTTGGCATCAGAAGCCATTTGGTCGGACTTGTTGTGATTTATTATTATCCTCACCTGCTCCGCTCCACGGCTTCATGTTCTGGCACAGATGGGTCCAAGGCTTGAATGCTCCTTGAATTGTGTAATTTCCTTCTTGGATTTAATGATGATTCCAGTTTATTATAATTTGGGCTTCACAGCTGCAGTTTTGGTCATCATTCAAATTAGTTTAATAATGTTGTACTCACCTGCTGAGATCTGTGAACGAGTGTAATTTTATGTTAGCTCACTTTTAACCGCCAAATAGAGGGGTTTAGATAATCTGGTATAGATATTGGCTTGTTTACAACCCGCCAATTGTTCCTATGTTTCCAGATCTTAGCAATGTTTTTTGAGTGTTGAAGTTATTATCACCAACCGACTACAAAAATGTGAAAATGTGCTGCTATGCTACAGACGCAAGTTTTTAATTGCCATCAAATTTGGTGCAAACATTTTGGTCTTTGGTGTACACTTTCATGTTGCACAAACATCAAGTCAAAACATAAATTTGGACATTTGTTCAATACTGTGGTTCACCGGCGTGGCTATAGAGTAACAAACCCAACATAAACCATAAGTTGCATCCTTATCCAGAACAATGTTTATTAAGTTTGTTCCACCATTTGTTGTTGAGACTCTGCTGTATTAGTCAATATTACTCATCATATTTGTTTTAGGGATCTTCTACTGCTTGCCCAAAAGCATGAATCATTGCTGCTCATTAACTTAAAAAAAGATCATCCCTCAGTCAAGCAATATAAGCAGAATTGTGAGTTTCAGGTCACATACCAAACCCACATAAAGGTTCTGGTGGTGACGAAGACTGACCGTTGCGATCACCTGTATTTAGGCCAGAAAGCTGCACTTGAAGACACCACAAATACTGTAGCTGATGACTAACTGGTTCACATCTTCTGCGACTGCTTGAGAGGAAATAACTCTCCATACAACCAGGTGGCAGAAGTCTGCGTTTATCATTCAAAAAAGGGAAACCATACGACTCAGTCAGGGGAAAGGGATTCGTCTCACTGACACACAGACGGTCACTGGTGTCACTAACTCTGGCTGTCGGCAGGCTGTCGACTGGTCGCGGTAGGGCCCTCGGGATGTCTGTAACTGATGAATTTTGTGTTTCTTTCTTTTAAGTGGAAATAAACAACTGTCCCCCTCCTAGCTTTTTGCTGTGGTATTTCTATTGGCGTCAATGTCACAAACAAAGCATTAGCAAAATAGCTACCATTTTTTGATGGAATGATCCATCCTGGTGGGCAGGCCCAGTAGCATAGTGAAAGAGACATTCATAAGGGCCCGATATCTAAGTGGATGGTGCCATATTTCTACAGCCATTACACTGGGCAGTTGGTATTCACTTCAAAATAATACGTTCAAGTAGCACTTATTTCTGTCTCGTGTTCCTGCTGTAGCTGATGCTGTTTAAGCTGACATTTTCTACTTCTTGTTCTCATTAAAGCAGGGACATAAAGTCTGTTTCTTTGCAGCTGAAGATTTTAAGAGGATACCAGTTGCTGTGCGGTAAATGGCATGCGCATGGTTTTGAGTGTTCTCATCCGGGCCCAGAAAACGCAAAAGCTTTCATTAACTGTTTATCGTGAAATCAGTTAAACATGACAGCAAAAATAAATAAAAGTCAGATTACTTCTTTAGCTTTTTCTTCCCAGTTTTGCTTTGAATGTAACTGTTTTTCATTTAATAGATGCTGGATGTGTTGTTTATTAACATCATGTGTGGTTTCACATCTTAACATTTAAAACTGAGAGGAATGTTTGTATGGGAAGAAGAAACCAATTGATTTTATTTCTGAAAGGGGAAGTAGCATTCATACTTTTCAAACCATGCTTATTCCTAAGACTTTAGATATTTAGGATTGTGCTACAAATTAGCAGAAGCACAATCTCTTCAAAGGAAAGTCCCAGTAATGACATGGTGGCCATCTTGGCTGTTTACAGGGTTCTCAGCACTGAGGTAATGCAATTTGTCCCTATATATTAGACTGGGCAGACTTGGAGGCAGATGCCCACTCTTATTACAGTGAAAGCAGAGCAGGAACCAATAAGTCTTTGTGAAAGACAAGGAAAATGAAGGAGTCAGCTATAGTTAGCGCTCCAACATGGCAAAAAGCCCAAGTAGAATGTAAAAATAATCCAGCATAAAATAATTCCATCCCAAATGGTCTTTTAAAGACATGTTACAGACGGCAATCATGAATGCAAACGACGTCAGCCAACCTCAGCCTCAACTGAGACATCCAGCGTTACATTGTGGCGTAAAAATTACAGACGTGGCCGGAAACAGGGAGTTACTTTTTATCTGACCCGAATATTAACATTCTTCCGGAGCTGCTGGGTGAAACCATAAGCCTGTTGAAGAAATATCACTGCTGTCATGGAAAAACCATATATCTGCAAAAAAAAATTCAGGAATGCAGAAAATAATGCTTATTATTGTATTTTCCCCATTACACAATGGGATTTTCTCCAGTCAGCATAAACAGAAATGCTATAATTGTCTGATACCTTGAGTTGAGAGACAGAAGCAAAGTTTCACTGCTGTGGCTTTCACCTGATGATGATTATTAAAAGTCAGACAGACCTGATTTATTCCTCTGCACACAAGCCGCCCTCTCGTTGACCATGGTGACCACACTTACCTGTTGTTTGACTGATCTGTATGAACTAAATCTATGCTGTTAACTGTGAAAAACCTCATGAATACATAGTTCAACTTTTACTCTAAAATGAAAACAAACAAACGAAAAACAAACAAAACAAACTGCAAAAAAGCTTGAGCAGGGCGGTGATTAGCCTAACGTAGCATAAAGACTGGAAGTAGCTGTCCAAAGTTAAAAATGTTTGTGGCTCCAGAGAAAGCTGCATTTAATCTAATGTCACTCATTGGCGGAATTGCATTGTGGGTAATGCAGGCACCATGTAGTATTCCACTGAATTACCATTGCACTCCAACAATGCTGTTGGACTCATTATGGAACGTTCCATGCATTCTTCTTCCTTTTCAAAACCTGCTACCTACATTACCCACAATGCAATTCAGCCAGTGAGTGACTTAATTGGAGGTAGTTTAAAGGATTGAATGCAACTTTCTCTGGACCTACAAAAGGCTTTAAACTATGTTTTTCACATATACAGTAGTACCACCTGTAAACACACTTTAATGTTTCAAATTGAAGTTAGACATCTGGACTACACAACACACTTTTGGTGGTTTCACTGATGTCCTTATATGCATTGGCCACCATTGTTATTTATACGTCATAGACTTCCTCTTTTTCTGTGACTGATGGATCCATAAAGCAATAATAAAACACAAGGAGCAGGAAATGTGTTTTCCATTGCCTCTGTTTTCTATAAAGGAACCTTGAGCAAGGGAATAATATTTGGCAGCATTTTGCAACAGGACCCGACGCTCGGCTACTGTAATGATGTGGCTTTTCACCAGGCAGTTTAAAGAGCATTATATGTGCTGAATGTTTAAGATGTTTTAAGTCGTTAAAGGGATAGATAAGATTACATTTCTGCCACAAGGTGCAATACATGCATGGTCTGAAAGACTTCCCAAAACACTGTCCAATGCAAAGGACTGTTCACGTAATGGTTTATTCAGAAAGAGAGAGAGAGAGAGAGAGAGAGAGAGAGAGAGAGAGAGAGAGAGAGAGAGCTGGCAGATAATAATAATGTTACAGGAGGAGGATTGTGGTCTGCATTCTGGAACAGTTTATTAGGTGGATGTCTGCAATTACATATTTTCTGGTTGAACATTAACTAGATCTGTATCGCAGGCCTTCACAACAACAGCACAACAGCAGCTTGGACTGGGATGTATACTTGTATGATTCACTTTTACTACAACAGCTACCATGAAAGGGGGCTCAACAGGCTGCTTTATTTTAGCAAACTGTTAATCTAACGCTGGCTGCTTCCATTGGATAATATTTTGACAGCCTTATGGTTTAACCCAGAAAAAACATACAGCTCAATATACTGCTGAAAATACTGAAGGTACTCCTTTTTCCAATGTCAATGAGCATTTGAAGGATTTACATTATTGCCATTGGTTATTAATATTCCAACTTAAAGTGGAAGCATGTCCAAGTGGTTGGTGCCGCTGAGCAAAGACAACCATTTTGCTTTCCATATTCCTCATCATAACAACTGCCAACAACGCAGGACAAAACATGACTTTATCAACTCATTAAGTCTATAGTGGAGATTTGAAAGCAGATAGAAATGGTGCTGGCCTGAATGCGTCGCCAGTCAGCCTTACATTTTGAGAGAGATTTCATGTTTCGTGTCATTGTTCTATGGCCATTACATTGTGCAATTAATACCTGTTGAAGCAAAAGAATAAAACATGTCTACTGCCAGTGTAATTCAGTATTTTCTGTCAGTTCGGTATGTTAAATGTTTTTTTTGTTGCAATTAGAGAAGAAACACTGAACCATGCTTTAGAATAAGACAAAATCAAAAACTAGCTCCAGAAAGCACCTTTGCAATTTTAGCTGACATCGTAGGTTAGGGTGGGTGGAGGGGTGTTCAGTTGGTAACAAACTGCAGCCTCTCCACAAGAGCCCACTAACTCCTACAGCTACGATACCGACCTCCTGATTCCAAATTTGCATTAACACTGTGAAAAACACACACAAACAAAATCACCACATATGGTATTATCATCATCATCATCATCATCATCATCATCATCATCCACAGAGCAAAGGTCTATAAAGAAAAAGAAGGGGCCGAGCAGGAAGGACAAGAGGAGAGGAAGAAAGGGAAGTCCTAATAGCTTACAAATGTTGCCTCCCTCTCTCCGTGTGCCCATCTGAGGGCAATTTCCAGACCGAGCAGTTGTGATGGATCTCTGCCATTCAGGTGTAATTATTTTGAGAGAGATTGAGCTGTGAAGCACTTGAAAAACATCACAGAGGCTCGGTGAGTGCTTATGTTTTCCGTTCTGTCTCCGAGGTCCCTGCAGCAGATCCTCCGCCCAGAGATGTAGCACATTACTGTATGTGACCTGGTTATTACTTAACCGCAGACTGTAACCCCCATTTAAAAAAAACCCCCAAAAACAGGCTGTTTGTTTGCAAGACATGAATTAATTTACGTCTGTTATCTTAAATGACATAATGGTGCTGACTGTTTCCAATCACCTCTGACCCACCAATAAAATATCAGTGTTCAAGGATAGTAATCATCGTGAATCTGTGCTTATTACACCACACTGAGTGCTCTGTCTGGGAAAAAGTTTTCTATTTCCATTTACGTTTACACTAGAATACATTTTATGTATCTCGCCACATCACCGGGCATACATTTGGGTTTCAAGAAGTGCTAGGAAATCAAAAAAGTATTACTGTTTCCACCAATGTCTCAGGGCTAGAGTATAAATAATTGCAAGGGTCGAGTCTCTCCTAAAAGACATTCATAGTGTTGTACTCGATAGTCTGAGGCTGTAACATTTTTACACAAAATCTTGTGTGAATGTGTTTTTACATATGGGTAACCTCCTTTCCTATCGGCAGAAGATGAGTTTGCCCTCTGTTTTTCTCTAGTATGTCATGTTTGACATCACAAATGTGCAGGAAAACAGGAAATAAAAGAAAGCATCATGGAAGCCAGTGACAATGTCACTGTTGTTACTTGTTATACCTTTTACTTCAGTCTCTCTTTTCAACCCAATGCCAACTGAACGATGTTCGAGCCCTGCTGAACAGAGACAGATGGATGGATAGTGACATTATTTTTGCGCCCACTGTCCAAAACTTCAATGTATCCACCTGGGTGTTGCGTTTCCATCACCGACGATCAAAGCTGGAGCCTGTGAGTCAAGGCAAATATTTCCTTGTAGACATTCATGGTGATGTACTTGATTGTTCACATTCGTAGTGACAGAAAAAGCTGTATGACGAATGGAAATTGTGTGAATGGAAAAGTAGAGCTAGAGGGAAAAGTTCAAGTCTTTCTCACCTGCACACAGCTGGTGAATCGCAGCGTGCAGTGGGTGTAAAGGATCAGTCACACACAGCCCACCTAATCTGATGTCGGCAAGGCGTGAGGGTAGGGGATTTCTGAAGCTATTAGACCACCTGACAACCACTTCTGATTCTGAGTATTTTTGCCCCTAGACATGCATCTTTAATTTGAACACAATTTTAATTTCAAAAGAATTCAAATGTTCATTCTTTTTTTCCATTTCTATTGCTTTTATCTTTATTAAGATGTGACAAAATGATGAAATATAAGGAACTGTAATGATCCCCTATGGTCATGTCAGCACCACAGATTAACTGCGTGGATTAAAAACAATAAATAGCAATTTTTTAAACTGATTCCAACATTGCAACATCTCAAAGGATACGTTTTGGCTCCTCAACTAAAACACATGTATACTTGATATATTAGCTTATTGTTTTCCAAGACATTGGCAACGATTTTAAGATATAATTAATGGTCTCCATCCATCATCTTCAAGTCAGCCTTCATTTTAATCAGTGTGAGATTTCTGTTGTGTAGTGAGTGCAGATTGATTTTAAAGGTCTGCACTCCATTATCCCAAAACAATATTGTAACACTGAGAAATATTAATTCAGACATGCTGTTTAATGTGTTTACATAACTCAAGAATGGTTTCAACAGTCTGCGTATCACGCTGATCATGTCACCACAATGCCCCCTGTTTAGGTTCATCATTTCCTGTCAGCTGTCTATGGTCTAATAATAGACTTTAAAACTACTGGTTATTTAAAATGCTGATTAGAAATGGTCAGTTTATTTCAGTTCAGATTAGTTTCAAGCATCTATAAAACATATAAACTTTTGTTTTAATTTTTTTGTACTGGGTACTCTCTATGTCATCGTTCTTCTGCACTGCTAACTAGCAAATCATGGACAAGTTTGTGGAACGACTGCCAGGTAAACGTGAAGCAGCAGATGAATCTACACCAAATGTCACAACTACCAAAAGAAAGACAAGAAAATATGACGAGGCAAATCTCGCCCTCGGCTTCACCTGTACAGCGGTGAGTAATGAGGAGAGACCACAGTGTGTTGTGTCTCAAAATATTAGCTTCTGACAGTATGAAGCCGAAACAGTTAAGACACTACTTGGAGACTTGACATCCCGAACACAAAGAGAACCCGTTGATTTCCTCAGAAAAAAACTGCTCAACTGTCGTGCACAACAGCGTTGCTTTACTAAAGCAGCATCTGTGCCTTCAGATGCTCAACTCGCCTCCTACAAAGTAGCGTACAGAGCTGCTCAGTGTAAAAAAAGAACACACACAAAGCTTGGAACAGGCAGCAAACTACAGGCTGTTCCACTGTCGGACAACACTATCGCGAGGTGCATTTATGACGTGTCAAAAGACACAGAGGAGCAGCTTAATGAGGAGATGCGACACAACTGTTTTGCTCCGCAGATGGATGAAGCAACTGACAGTAAGAAAGACTGTTTGTTAATAGCATACGTCAGATTCATTGATGGCGAAGATTTGAGGGAGGATTTGCTTTTCTGCAAACGTGTAACTACCAGAGCCACTGCAGACGAGTTCTTCAAAATCACTGGCACTTACTTGACAGAGGCTGATCTGAAATGGGAGGACTGTGTGGGGATCTGCACAGATGGGGCTCAGGCAATGACTGGGAAACGAAACCCCAACCCCATCACTTGGGTGTCATCACAAAAGGCTGAAATTCAATTGAAGCGACGCTCAGATGCTTGTTTACAATGCAGTGTCAACCCATTAGTTTTTTATTCAGGGATTCAGATGCTGAAAAACTGTCAGTCATGTGAAGTCATTTTCATTTCAAAGGCTTTCGTTTTATTGTAAAAACTTCCTGACAGTTGGTGCACTGCCCTGCTGTTTCGTGGCAAACTCCACCCATCCCCGGCATAAAAAAAGTTTTTGCAGAAGCTTTCTGAAACAGGTCTGTGCAGTGCAGCACAAAAGAGCTTACTGACAAGCGGTTGGAAGCAACATCACATTCTACTCAGTGTTTTTTTTTTTTTTTTGGGCGCAGTTGTTCATTCACCACATCCTTTACCTATGTTACCCAAGTAAATCACGTTACTACTTTTGTTTTTTTCACTGGAAACACACAGCGGTTTCCTGAATAAAAGTCCCGTGCTTGTTTAACCTGGACCTCCACCCTCGACCTCCTCCCCGTAAGACCTTTTCGCTCTTTATACTGCTCACTTTATCCTTTTGCGGCTGTGATAATCACCAAAGTGCCAGAGGTCTCCACCTAACAACAGACATAAATATGGGTCATATTTTGCTGCTTTCATTTTCAACCCATATGATTGCTCTTCTGATGAGGACAGGCTTGAAATCGCTTTTCCTGTGTGTGTTTGTGTGGACGCATTACTTCTGTGTGTACGTTACGGTTAGGTTGGTGTTTAACTGCAAAGTGTAAGATGAGCTTTGCTTGATTTGACACGAATGATATCTAAACTTACAGAATGAAATGCACATTATATGGCAGTTTGCTAATAAAGATGTACATGAATTTAAAAGTGACTTACATGAGAAATATGGAGGATGGCTTCATTTAAATTTCTGTCTGCAATCTGTTTGAAACTGATACACATTATTTGATTCAAATCCATGCATGTATCTGTGCATCACGCCTGGATGTGTGCACACATGTCAAGGTTTAAGTGGCCTTTTCTGCTAGCAGACAAGAAACACCTTTCTTCCACTTTCACCCTGGACAATAGCAATGAGAAGCAAAGAATTTGTAATCATCCACATCTTTTGTCACGCTGTGTTAGTGTTATTTCCAGCCACCTTGAGCCCATAACACTCGATCAAGGGCCATCTATACACACAAGTCAGAATCGTTCCATTAATAAGTCACCTCCGTGGTATTTAGGCGAAGCTCGGGATTTAAGACTTCCTCTTTGCTTGGTGGAATTCGTCCGGCCTTTGGGAGCTACCTTTGTGTGACTTATGTGCCTCCGGTGGATTAGGAGTACTCAAAAGCCATTTAAATCACAATCCTTTGCGTTCCAAAGCAATGCTGGAAGGACAATGTAGTGTAGTGAAAAAAAAGGACCAACAAGTACTAGGCTGATAGTTATAAAGCAGCCATATTCCAAAAAGGCCCCATGAATAAAAGTGCAAACCCCTCTATTAGGGGGATGTGCCTGAACTTGAGCTGAAAGGAATGTTTTGGATTCACAAGGATCCTGTGTGTGTGTGTGTGTGTGTGTGTGTGTGTATGTGGTTGTATGTGACTATGAGGGCAAAGTGTGTCTTAGTGTGTGAGTGCATGAGCGTACTGTAAAGCTCTGCATGAATAAATGAATTGACCCCAGGTTAGTATGTTTGACATTTTACAAAACTCTTTCAGTACAAAAGGGGAATTTGATATTTCACGCAGCTGCAGATGTCCACTGTAGTATCATTGACTTTATGCATGTCTGATATAGTCATGAAAGATGGTCTCTGTGTAAAAAACATCTGTGCAAAAAATTATGCATACTTTCAGCCATGCTAAAGCTCTGGCCGTATCTGTGTTTATCATGACAGAGTGTTTCTTTGGCTCCTCACAAGCTTGTGTTTGTGCGTTGCATGTGTGGTCAGAAAAAAAGCCAGGCCGTTCTGAAAAAACGCCGGGAAAGGGACATAAATCTCCAAGACTCCCGGAGGGACGTCACGGAAAACGGAGGCCTCAAAGGCAGGCAGGCAGGCTTGCAGCTCAGGGGAGAAACGCAAACATCAATCGTGGAATCCACGGAGAATGTGTTCTGGGTCCTGTTGGATGCTTAAAACCAGGCCAGGAAGTGTGTGTGTGTGTGTGTGTGTGTGTGTGTGCATGTGCCTGAGCATGCTTGGCTTTGCTCTATATGTGTGCGGATGCGCACTGAGAGTTTGAGTGTGTGTGTAGACTCCTCTGAAAACGCCTTCCCAGACTCCCCTCTTCTGGGGTGGAAACGGGCAATAAATAGCAGGGTATCTCCTGGCGGCGAGCCAGCGACAGAGGCCCTGGCAAGGAAGTGACTCATTGCAGTGGAGAGAAAAGGAGGGGAGGGGGATAAGAGGATTTTTGTGTCTCTTATTATCAGTCAGCCAAGGCAAACCACACTTGCAGGCCAAAGAGGGAAGAGAAGGAGGTGGGGAGGAAGTGGGGAGGCACTGCCAATGTGATAGGGCCTCTGCTGCTGGTATTTGGCTCATTTATAGAAACCGACTTGTGACCTTCCATGCGCTCCGAGCCAAGGAGCATGCTGGGACAGTGTGTTTGCTTACACCTGAGCAATGAATATTCGCTGCACATTCTGGGTGCATATTTACTTCATGTAAAAAAAAAATCTTTGGTCAAGGAAAGTGTCTCCCTTTTAGATCTGAGGGGGAAAAAAAGCTCTGACTGAGCTGCCCCTGTTTGAAGTGTTTCAGGTAGGTAAGTAAAACACCTGAGTAGACAGGCAATGCTATTTTATGTGTTTGTGTGCTTGTACTGCATCTATGCTTGTGGCAAGAGTTTGATGAAGAGCTGGAGCTAATGCCAGCCAAATACTTCAATATTTATTGACGTGTGTACAGATTTGGTAAAACTTTTTTACCTTTGACTTTGTTTTAAAGGAACGATTTGTAAGATATGGCCAGAATTTTAATTTTGAAACATTAACAAATTCAACTAACAATATCAACAGAGTGTGAAGAAACAACAGTGTTGACTTTATGTCAAAGACGTCTATGTAGGCCGACTGTGTTGCAGGAGTGTACTGTGATGAACAGCATGCTAACCAGCTAGCCCCAGCCTGTCCTGTCTATATGCCTGTCTTATACTCAAGAGACGATCAAGGCTGATCAACTCTGATAGCCTTTAGTTTCAGATAAGTTAATTAAATAAACACAACATTTCAAGAATTAAATAATTGAATTCCTATTTTCCTAAAATATGTTTTTGCCCACCTGCAGTGTCGCATCGTCGTTGGAGTCATAGTGCTGAATCTGAATGATTTGCAGGCAGACCTCATGGCTCGAATTTGACCCATGTTACTTGGCAAAGTTGTGCTTAAAAACAGTTTTCACATTAAATAATATTAAATACATACATTTTCAGGCAGCTCCAAAAATATAGGGGCCAGCATATAAACATTGTAACTAATAGCTGCTGGTCACTATACTCTTTGCTGTAGCTATCTTTGGCTGTAGCTGGCAGCCAGTGCCGGCCCAAGCCTTTTGGGGGCCCTAAGCAGAATTTGATTTGGGGCCCCCCTCCCACCACAGCGGAGTCACCTGTGCTTGACATTTATTGACACATATGTCACACTATCATTTTACATTATAAACAGTGACAGATTATGAACTACTGTCCCCCTGGGCACAGATGCATACGAACTCCTCGGACCAGCCCTGCTGGCTGCAGTTAGCTAATGAGCTCAGATAGCCATTGAGCTAGTGGCCATATTAGCTGACTGGAGTTTGCCTGGCTGCAACCTTGGATCGCAGGGGGGGTCACCACAGCCCAGCTCAAACAGGCTCAGCTGCCTCACAGTGAACACAGCAGGACACTACACTGGGGCTGAACACAGCCTTTGAGACCTACAGATGTCATTTTGAAGATGGGATACAGTATGGAGGTGATTTACAGCAGCTCTGATCATGGCTATGACAGTGAGGATGAGAAGACATGCTAGGCACAGATAGGAGATGCATGAAGTGGTGAATATGAAGAGTCTGAATATTTTCACATTCATAGCTAACTCATTAGCATACTAACTTTAACTTTAACTTTAACTTTAGCAGACATGGAACACAGCGCACAGATGTCTTTAACGTCAATGCTACAATTTCTTCACATTCTGCTCTATAATGTTTTCTCAGTGTTTTACGCTAAAATTCTGGCCATATTTTACACATGGGCCCTTTAAATATAATTGTGTTTTAAGGCTGTAACCAGGCAATTAAAGCTTTTAAATGAGCCGTTTTTAGCACTGTGTATCTGAGAAAAGACAGGTTGTCACACAGGAAGTGAACCTTTTAATATTATTGATGAACAAAAGAACTTGGTAGGTAGCAGCAATAGCCACCATCAACACAAAAACAAAAGAGACATTGACATTATGAGCTGAAATATAAGGAAACACATCAGAGCAGTGGCACACTGACAGATCATTTATAGAAAGTGCAGTGCAAAAACATCACACAAAATGAGCGCTGAACATCAAAGATGGAGAGAACATGTAAGAAAGAGAATCTTGCTGAGTTGCACTTTCAGGCATTTATCTGGCTGTTGTATCCACAGCAGCAGCAGAATGAGCCTCCTGTTCCCATTATCAGCATTATGCATCCGGTCTGAAGGAGCCTTTCAACTGCATAATCATAAATCACACAATGAAAAGCCACCAATGTTAAGCAATGAACACCTACCTCCACTCCGTCCCATCTGAGTTCCCAGGTGGGTGTACAATATGGCAGACCTTTGTTCTGTGTGTGTGTGTGGAAAAGCACACACTGTCAACACAGGAGAGAAAAGCTAATATTTACCACGTATGGCCTCGGATTTAATATTAGCTAGTCGAGGGAGAACAGAGGTCTCACTCTGGTCTCACTTCCTATCTGAAAGCAATATCCAAAAAGATTTGTTTTAAGCATTCGAGGCTTTATTGGACATGACGGAGAGGAAAGTATCAGATTGGAAAAGAAAGCATGCAGCAGTGATCGCCACCACCAGTCCACATATCATCCAGCAAATTCTGCTGACTTTTTTGGGGGAAGATTTTGACATTTGGCAAGTGTTTGATGGCATTATTTAGGTTTGTGTACCAATTTAGTTAGGTCAAGTAATGAATTATAATTTCCAAATTTCACTTTTACTTGCAGGCAGCTTTCATTTCCCGGCGGAAAAGAAGGTGGGAACCATCATCAATGCATGAATATCTTGGAAACAACAAGCGGTGAATCAGAATATCTGCGATTTACAGGTAAAATACAATATAAATGGAAAAACTCACATCTCTCTTCTTTTGTACAGTACATACAGTCTTACAATAACCTTGTCGTAATCTCCACAGTGATCTCCTGCAATCCACACAGCAAATATTCTGTGCATATTTCCCCTCTCTGCTCCGTTCAACTTCCAAACAGGAAATGATCTCGGGGCCATTTCAGTCCTCACGACCCAGACCTGCGGAGTGCATATTCAAGACATACTGGCTATGTCCCCCGTCTCAGGAAAGAACTCCAGACGAGTTCTTGTCCAAGCATTTCGGCTAAATGCCGCATGAAATCGCCAGAGGATTTGAAATGAGTCAAGCTGTGGGGCTCTGGCGCGGGACCCACATCAATATCCTACTTATGCCGGTGGCCAGGTGTTGAGGGGAAATTCTCAATTGAATATTGTATCCAGCTTTCTGGGAGCTTGGGGAGCTGTATATTGTGTGGATATTCATTTCTCCACCTCGCTATGCGCCCGTCTCTCCTCCTTCCGTCTTGTTTTTGGCATTCCTCCGATCCGAGCCGAGTGCAGTCTGCTGTGGCTCCCACTTGCACACCTGCCACGAAAAAACAGCTGTGGTCCGGCACAACATCATTAGTGCAGCTGAAAGAGAAGGAAAGGCCTGCATAGCCGTTCCCCCCTCTGTTTACTCTCCCTAAGAGTTCAACCCCAGGGCATCTGTACAATGGACAAACATTTTTACGATAAAGACATGCAAAAGTTGCCCCCGCTCCATGTGCTCCTGCGTCTACGACGTGTAACACAATCGCTGCGAAACCTGTGGGAGATCAGGGGTGCTGAAAGAAAATTTTATACCTCCAGATAAATATGTCTTTTGGGGTGTTTCCTCCACACAGCTGTACAGTGGATGGCTTTTAGGCTAACCCTTGTGCATTTATCCCTATACAGTTTGCCCCGCAACCATGGCCGAGGGTTTTCTTCCAGAAACAGAGGAGAGAGATTTGACCCCTGTGGGTACCAAGGGCTGCTCCGGAGAGCAGACGCCAAGCCACAGACCCAAGACCCCACTGTAAAAAATGTCCATTTTAACAAGTCACTTCATTTTGCTTATGAGTAACAATGCAAGGACTGAGCTTTTCAGTGCAAAGGATTATCGCTAAAATCACAATTTAATTCTCTGATTTAAGTCACATAGTTCATAGGCCCATGGATTTTGAAGCTATGGACTTTGGAAGTGTTTGTGTTACATTCATGAGGTAACAGTAAGGTGCTGCTTCAGTAAGTTAAATCCTTTGCGGGTTCTGTTTTTACAGCTTAATACCAAACAAGGCCTATGCAAGCAAAATAAGGTTAATGGCAAAGTAACAGCCTTCCCATACTCACTTTATGAGTTATGCTTAAAAAGAAAAAAGTGTCACCTTTGTAAGGCAAAAGCCTCGAGATGTTATTTAGCTTATACAGTAGCTAACTTTGCTACAGCTAAGAAGCTGTGCACGGTCCCTGTGAAATAAAGACATATGTCAAATGAATAAAACAATGGCGCGCGCACTTTCATACACTCTTTTTCTAGAAGATATTCACTGGTGTTATAGGAGGTTGCACATGAAACGTGAAATGCTTGTGTACAGAATTGGTAATGCTTCTGATTAGGTCATAGATGCTGATGCTTTAGCCAAATTTAACTTGAGGATGATTCTGTGTTGGGGATTTATTTTTGTTCTGAACACGTCTACACAATGCTAACTGGTACCATTAAATCTGCAATGGTTGTTATTAGTTAGTATTTACATGTTTCTCAGCCCTTTGCACTTCTCATCTTTAAAAAGGGTGTGAAAACAGACATTGAAAGTTAATTCTTAAACTAGGAAACGTTGATAAATCTCATGTTTGTATTTTGAAGCTTTAAATATAATTTTGAAGCTTTAAATGAGAAGCTTCACGTATGTTCAAACTAGTGAAGATAACACAGCATCCATTGTTGTATCTGGTAAGTTGTTTCTGTCTGTTTCCACTGACGTGCAATGATAATGAAATTAAACAATTAATATATTATTTATTGTAGTGATGTAATTAGATGTCTTTGGTTTCAGCTGATCAACAATTCTCAGTTGCAGAGTATGGAGAGCAAATGTGCCCTTTTTTGGGGGTGTTTCACTACACTCCAGATGGTTATGATAACTTATAATTAAGAAAAAACAACAGTACAGTAGAATACTGATTCCAACTTTAATTACATTTTCAAATTTCATGGTCACCATTTGAGGTCAATAAAAGTTCTAAACAACGTTATTGCACTTTTAAATCATTTAATTTATTGAAGAAGTTTGGTAGCGTGACGCAATGTAATTTCTTTTTCCAGCTCAACTTCACTTATTAAAGAAAAACTAAATTATTGGAAAAAGTGATAACAAGGTCGATCACTCCACTTATTTCAAGGTGATGTCACTTGGCTGAGGAGTTGTCTGGAATCGATTGCAGAAAAGTGAAATCATCTCTTTCCTGTTAGCTGTTTCTCTTCCTCCAAGAAGGAAAAAAGAAGCCTTTATAAATCTCAACACTAGATTAAATAACCTGTTGAATATTTCTTGCAGTGGATCCCGACTGGAGAAAATCAATCCGTCACCACGCGCACAGGAAGGAAGCCTGGGCTGGGGAGAGATACTGCTCTTAATGACATGTCTCTGTGTGCCTGGACCAGAGGGGGAAGTAACCGGATATTTAAACAGAGATAAGAGTGTGTGCCAAAGGGGCCGGGATTGGATATGACTGGAACCCCATGGCAACCAGCCGGGGCTATCGGATATGGAAAGGTAAATAGTAATGCAGCCGTAGCATGTTTTAATGCCGTAAATTAAATGCTCATGTAACATTCATGTGAGGGTGATATATAGGTGGTGAGCTTCTGCCAAGTTCTCATTAATGATTTCCTTCGAGCTTTTAGCTGCGCGCTTGTTTTAAACCGAGATTTGGAACATGCGTTTTGGCTCATCAGGATCTTTAAGCAAAAAATAAGCTATGCCATATTTACATTCACTGCCATCCTGTGATGAAACAGATGAAAGTGCCATTTACCTAACCCTCTCAGACAAGAGAAAGAAAGAAGATGAGAAAAATGTGTGTTGGCTCATACTGACAGACCTCGGGGAGACGTGAACGTTGTGTTTATCTAACCAATATCTGTGACAGTTAACGTGCCTTCCTCGCGATTACCTTTCTATACATATACTGTACTGATAAAAATCTACGTCTACATTTTCCAGAATGGCTTTCACAAGGACAGGCCTGAACTTGTTGTATCCAGCTGTGGGTTGTACAAGTTACTCACAGCTTAACCGCAAACTCTGTTGTAGCTGTATTTCATTCCAGTCTGTTGAGGCTACTGTGGACGGAGGAATTACGGTGTCAGCCCCTCATCCGGCTGTACGGCCTGATAAACCAGAAGCCTCTCTGTTGTGATGTGTGCAGAAAAATAACCACACAGGTCAAAGTATCTTATCATGAGCCATATTTATGTTTGTTGTAAGGCGGCTTGTCTCTAGTGGCTTTGTAATGACTAAGGCTGCAAAGGATAAGCGGCAAAAAGGTGGAAAAAGTCAGTAAATGGAGTTAAAGCACAGGACTCAAAGACAAAGGTCTGGTACACCTGTTGCTGGTTAGCTGCAATGGTCATGATGCTTTGAGAGTCACTGGCCATCAACCTATTCAGTCGTTTTGATTTTAGAATGGATGTCGGTTATCGATTTTTCTGCAATCTGTGATGAGGTTCGTTGTCATCATTAAACAGAATAGAGAATAAATAGGTGTTTATGACCAATTAAGACTCTGATATAAGACAAATTAGTCACACGATGAAAAGGGTTCCCAAAACCAAGCTCGGACGAAGAAATACTGAGTCTAACAAATTAAACATGCTCAAAATTTGTGGCAGTGCAACATACTGTATTGGCCCCAAAAACACATGTAAACATGAGAGTTCTGGATATAATATTGTATCACCTGAACTGTGTAATCATACAGATTGTGAGAAAGATAATGAAATGATTGCTCCCATGATAACATTCCCGGGGTAATGTCTCAGGTTAATACGTGTATTTTGTTGTAATAACTTGTCATGTATTTCTCACTGTGACTCTCTTGGATCATTTTCTCACTGAAAGCGACCCCTAATTCAGTTTGCCTTGTGTCTTTCTTTTTATGAGCTCATGAGATAATCATCCTTGTTCATTTCAACACGGCTGTGACCCAACAGGAATGCTAATGATGACTCCAGCAAGACAATGCAACGTCATCTGTCAATGCACCTCACTGCCCAATCAAGTCACTGACACCATGATCATGATCACGACGACTTTTCAAAATGTTTTCTCTCTTCTTCTTTCTATCATATTTATAAAGTGCTGTGTAGCGTTGTCGATGTATTACTCAAGCTGCAGTTCCTAAATTGCTGTACCACCACCGGTACTTAAAAGAGCAGGTACTCAAGGACAAAAGGTTCCTTCAGCCTCATCACGTTTGGTTTCCAAGGACAGACGGAGGCATCATTTTTGTGCATTCTGAGATGGAAGCTTTGAAGGAGAACAGAGGTAAAAGGTCCACTCAAAATGCCTGAGAGGAACGAGAACGTAGTGAGTGATTTTTCTGCTTTAGTGACTTACCCACATAAAATATTTGACCAAATAAAGTTTATTTTTATTAAGTAGTCTTTAATATTAGTGGAGGACTTTTGTTTGTTTTGTTTTTCTGAAGCTATAAAGCATTAAGTTAATTTCTTGTCTATCTACCAGTGTATTTGTGTTCTTATAATATGATGGAAAATGAACGGGATAAACAAAACTATACTTTTATTTTGTTTCTTCTCCTCCTTTTTTATACTCCTTAAACTCAAACCTCATATTGTTTCGAACCAGCAAGCGACCCTCTAAACTGTCGCCTGTTCCAGCTTTCATGATGAACAGGAAAACTGTACACTGGAGGGAGTAAGACTCTCCATTCTCTCCAACCACTCAGATGCCCTTGAGCAAGGCATTGAACCTCCTGTCTGTTCTAATGGCCAGAAGTAAAACCTTTAATAACTGTGGGAAGTTCCCAGAGATGAAAGTGGAGCTGAAAAAGAGCAAACATATTTTCTTTAAAAAAAAAAAAAAAAAATAGGGGGGAAACAGCAGTGTCATCTTTGTCTTTTCTTTTCACTCCTGATCCCTGTATCAGTTGACTTTGTTCAGTGTTGGGTCTGGATAGCCAGATCAGATTCCCGCTACAAAAAGACCCTTGTAATAGGAGCAGCTTAGCTTTGCGGATACACAAATACTAACGTTTTTTCTGCTCTTTCAATGGGTTGGACCTGAAATCATATGGAACATGTGCTTCCTTTGCGGTTTGATGATAATGCTCCCAGACAATGTCAGCTTGGCCAGAGGAAATGATTACACTGTATTTTGTGGCATTTTAGTTGTAGCCATTTGAATCATTAGTCTTTCTGGGAAATAATGGAACATTTCTCAAGTGTATCTGAAGAGTTGACTTTTGATATTTTATGAATCCTTTAAGGAAGTTAATTGGACCTTGAAGAGGACGCAGAGGTGGGTGTGAATCAAGGGAATGAGGGTATCATGAAATATTTGCTCAACAGATGGGTTTTGAGCCAATTTTGACTGTTACTAACCCCCACCACCCGAGATACACACACTCTGTCCATGCTTCAAGCACCTCCAACCGTTGGCAAGGCTGCATTGCTAACCTCCGCTGGCCTCGGGATCAGGTGATGCTCCGCAAAAGGATTAGCGGCAACTGGATCCTTTTGGCACAGACACAGGAATTTTCATTACAATGATCATGGGTGTGGTGTGCCAGGAATGCATCCTCCATAGGAAGGAGGGGAATACACCGAGGTGAAGTGCAAGGGAGTGGCTTG
>OMLP01029926.1:10561-23033 GCA_900302685.1 Spondyliosoma cantharus
CGAAACCCAACAGGAAGCTCACACTGCTCTCTCATCATCATCATCATCACGGCCACATTCCCCAATCATCAGCCAGAGGACGGTGTGTGTGTGTGTGTGTGTGTGCCCATGGGTCTGGCTCATTTAATATAGTGGTCAGCTTTCTGCCCTTTTATGGAAGCGAGCGGCTGAGGCCCGGCTTGTTATTTCCCTTGCTGTGAAATCGACAGGAAAATAGTTTAGCTTTTTTTTTTTTTTTTCCCCCTCTCTCCTTTTTTTTTTTTTCTTTGGGTCCTGCTGTGAGACAGTGTGACAGGTTCCCACATGATGTATTCAAGGGGTTTACATGTAACTGATGCCTGTTGACATTTGAAACAGTGTGGGCAGCGGCCAGGCATTGTCCAGCCGTGATAAGAGACTTCCTTTATCTGTATTTACACAGAATAAAAACAGGCTCGGGACTGAAATGGATACACTGACGGGCCGCTCTATTTACAGACGTTGTTCTAATGAAATCTGTCGAACACCGTGACTAAATACGTTTATTAGGAATTTTCACCTCCTCTTCACCTTCGTGCTCTGACGTAAAAACACAACCAGCTCCTACAGTCTGACCTCACCACCTCTGTCGGCCTTCGCTTCTCCCACGACTGGAAAACTGCCCAAACATGGTCGTCTTCCTCTCACATCATATGCAAACTGTGCAGCACAGACACACACACACACACGCTCGTACAAGAGCCACATTCATCAGCCCGCCTCGCTCGAGCATCGATAACAAAAGGCAAATGAGTCGGAGAGTTTTGATGGACAGCTTTCGAGTAAGACGCCGCTCCTGTAAAAAGTGCGTCCCAGCGCTGGATGCACGCGTGAAAACAGAAAAATCTGAAAACTGAGGAGCCGGAGAGAGTGAGGAGGGACAACCAGACGGCTAGACAGGTCAGATATATGACAGGAAGTGAGTGGGGGGGGGAAAATATGATCACCCCATGACATCAGCAGTGTGGTGTTGTCATGTGGTGCTCAGAGGTCTGAGTCACATGGAGCCATCTGCAACCACCAGATTCGACCACACACGTCACAATAATACATCTATTCAACTTTTCTGACTTAACACATGCATTTTCAGAATCAATACCAAATGCTTAAATTGGGAAAAATCCTCAAAGTTCCAGCATTTTGCAGCCTGAGCTCTTATCCAGCAGCTTCCTCCCTGAACGAGACCAAATATTGAACCAACAGCTTCACATTTCTGACCCCTCACAGTTTGTTTAAGCAGGAAACTGGCCTCTTTCTGCACCTACTTCAACAACTACAGTGAGAGAAACTACATTCGGTAGGACCATTAAAAGTGGAATTTGCATGAAATGACAATTCAAAAGATAGCTCCAAACCTGTAGAAGGCAGCATAAAACGCTTCGCCGCTGATCAATTTAATCTTTGGCTGCTAGCATGTAGCTCAGTTAGCCGTGGAGCTCAGCAGTCTGGACGTCGCTGTAAGCCAGCTGCTGTTTGCATGAAGTGTTTGCATAATGTTCCCCTGAGTACCAGATATACATGAAAACCCAAACCACACAGGGAGAGACCAGGACATCGATGCAGCTCTAGTATGTGCGTCTCTTACATGAGCCTTCTCCCTGCGGGCCTCCAGCAGTATGTCATGGTAGTGCTGAGCCACCGACGGGTCCACGTCTGTGAGCTTGGCTGAGGAGTTCTGGAGCATGGCCAGGGTCTTCGCGGGGTCGCCTTCATCCAGGGCCTCGTTGATCAGGCCGATGGCGGCAATACCTGCAAAATACACAAGTAGACGGATGATTTAAAACTCTATGATCACAATTAGGGCTGTCGCAATACACCGGTTCTGTGATATCTAAACTTTATTTGTTGGATAAAGTATCTGGGTGTGACTTGATGCGAGCGTCAGTCTCTTACGTTCATGCTCCTCCTGCACAGTCAGGTTGACTTGGTCGATACAGGCCTGAATGTCGTTCCAGGTCAGGTAGTCGCTGCCCTCCTCTCTGGCTGCTGCCTTCAGACGCATCAGTTCATCCATGTACCTGAGGAACACACCGGTACGTTACACACATCAACAACTCGCCTCGCTCCAAAACCTCAGACATCACAGAGGCCTTGTGTCCTCACCTCTGTGCATATTCATCCTCCACATTACTGAGGCCGGTGACGGAGCTGGACAGCTGCTTCCACAGGGCGGCTCGGTCTCCGACGTCCAGCGCCTCGTTCATCAGCACCACGGCTGACAGCATCTCCACGGCAACAAGCAGCTCTGGGTGGGACAGCGAGCCCTGCAGCAAAACGCGCCACAAATTGACCTCATGTGTCAAAATGCCGGACGACCGGCGGCAAACAATATGTTGATGGTGTCTTGATTTGTGATCCGATAGTCAAATCAGACGAAACACGGCCCCACATCAAACTGGGTCGAAAGAAACTGTGCATAGTGTGAAACGTTACTGTATGTCTTTCAAGTAGACTGATAATAAACCAAGCAGCTAATAATTATTCACATTATTGACTCATCTGTTTATAAGAAGCCCATCAACAGCTTCTACAGACGTGGGTTACATCTTCAAATTGCTTGTTTTAGATCCAACAAAAGTTTATTTAATTCACAGCAATATAAATCTGGCAAATCTTACTTTTTTTTAAAGACACCAGCGAAGCTTTGGTGTTTGTGCTTAATAAAGAACATCTGACTGATAACGGCTGGACGTAATCTATTTAATCACAATCATGATCCTCAATCTAAGCTGCACTTGCAGCAGCTGCCCTGCAGACGACAGCCAGACTTGAAGTAGTTCATGAATCTCTCCACCATTAAAGTCACAAGCTCCTCATCTTCCACACCATTAGTTATTGTACTTATTATAACTCCTGTTGCACCCGAGGAAGAGCCACGTGAAGTCAGCCATCCAATCAGCACAGCCGTCTAGTTGGCAACGCGACTCTATTGGCTTGTTCGCGCAGCAGATCGGCTAGTCGATGAGGTTATGTGAAGTTCAGAAGCAGAAGTGTGAGGAGATTAAATATCTCTGCGATCGAGATCAGATCAGGAAACGTCCCTGTAGAGCTGCAGCTAATTATTTCCACTGCTGACTCACGTGTTTAGTCTAGAAGATGACATGAAAGAGTAAACAAAGGAAAAAAAAAAGTTGCTGAGACCTTGTGATCTCTCAAACGTCTTCTGTTTGGTGCTCGTGTCTATAGAGAATAATTCACTGATGATCAGAATACGTTTCATATGTTTGTTATCATTTGTGTTTTCATTTCACCGTGTCTCAAAGTCTCATCGGGTCCACATAACATGAACTCTATTAAAGTGAAACTCTCGCCAAAATGCATCTAGGCTTTATTTTGTGAATGTACCCGAGTCAAACCTTCGTGTAAAAGCATAATTATGACGAAAGACGCACTTTTAAGATTTACCGTTTTTACGTTTTTACGTCAAAATCATTTTCAATGGAGTGCTAGGGGCAAATTAGCGAAAGCATCCAAATCTCTGTTTTTAAAACACTAAGAAGGCTCGACACAACATGAAACTTTGCTGGTAGCATCACCAGGGTCTCTACACATGAACTCCAGCATTGAGAACATTGTTTGTGTACACAGAGTTAATAAAAAGAAGGTTTTTGGACAACTCACGTTAGCAGATGTTTCCTCCACTAGCCGATATGTATCGATCTCAGAATGCACCGTAACCTGGAGGACAGTTCAGGTGGAACGCTCCAAAAGCTTAGTTCCATATAAATGCAGATAATTTGTTGTTTTGTCGTTAGTGAAAAACAATATTGACCTTGAAGTTGAAAAAGGAGCCTCATAAAAGGAACAATACTAAAACCAAAAGCTGGAAAAATCAGGTGAGATCTGGTGTGGATAGTTGTTGTTGAAGACAGTAGGTCCACCTGAACTGTCCTCCAGGTTACGTCTCATTCTGAGATCGACACTTCTCGGCTGCCATTACGCCGGCGAGCAGAAGAAACAGCTGCTAACGTGAGTTGTCCAAAAACCTTCTTTTCAGTAAACTTTCATATACATTCACATAAAAAGCCTGGGTTGCATTTTGGCGAGAGTTTCACTTTAACAGCGAGGGTGAGATTTCCACACCTGCAGTCAAATACAGTTAACTGTAAAAAAAAAGGGTTGGTGTGGTGAGGAGAGCAGTTTTCACTTTCAGGTCAACTGCTTCTGTAGTTTAGCCTCAAAAGCCATATGATCACGTTACTGTGTGTATTTCTGTGTACTTGGTGTGAGTGTGTACCTCTGGGCTTTGCTGCTGCAGGCTGACCAGCTCTCTCTGGTACAGGTCTGCAGCACTGGGGTAGACCTCAGGCAGCTGAGCGTCGGGGTTCATCAGCTCCTCCACCGTCTTCTCTGGAACGCCGGCCCTGATGGCAGCGTTGATGCGCTCCACTGCCTTCAACACTGCAACACAGGACATCAAACTTCACGCGTGAAACACAAGGAACTGAGAAATTGTAAGAAAAATGCTGGAAAAGGTCCCAAATTCTGCTCAGTTTCAGGTTTGTGCTTTAATCTTTACATGCTTCAACAATCCAGTCAAGCTCAGACTGTTTATAAAATATAAATATCGAGGTTAGCGAGGTCGCTAGTCAAAATACTGAACACCCAGAAGTCTCAACTGATCCGTTATCTTCTCAGCACTTAGCTGTGAGTTAAGCTTGTAATATTAAATCTTGTTGTATCTCCTGCTAGAGTCACGCTAACTGCAATACAGAACTCCCATAAGGAAACTGTTCATTTAAGGGCAGAAAGCGATAATTAGAATTGAATGAGCTTTATATATTTGATGTACTAAACTTGTAACGAATCTTGTTCTTCCTTTGCTGAAAGGTTTATTTAAAATAGTGACACAAAGGCACAGTTTCTGAATATTTAAACTTTCTTTATAATCAAAACAGACACAGAAATCTCACTTTCTACCATATGGGACCTGTAAGTGTGTTATGTGCGTACTCTTTAGGTAGCCTGCTGCAATCTCATTGGCCACGTCGACGCCGCTCTGCAGCTCATCCTTCGTCAGAGCTTCTCCCGGCGACAGCTGATGAAGAAGGAATAAAGTTGAGATGAACTCACAGAAGAAGACTTAATTTTTTCCTGACAGAATCGTACCGCTCGGTTCCCCACCTGCTCTTTACTCTCTCGGTCGGCCTGCAGCTGTTTGAGGTACCAGCCTTTGTTCTGGGCCTGCAGGTTCTGGACGCCCATGGCTTTCAGGGCCTCAAATAGTTTATCCTCATCGCCACTCAGCAGCGCCTGCTCCGCCGCGCTCATGGCGTTGCTCACTGTGGGAGGGAGGTTGACATTTAACCGCTGTCGTCCCGTGGAAACCGAGACGAATTAACACCTCAGTAAGTCACCGTGTGTGTTCATGTGACTCACCGTTGACCTTGTTGACGTTTCCCTGGATTTCGGCCTGCGTGAGGAGCTCGTCGTAGATGTCTCTCTCCGCGTCGGCATTCTCCATTTGCTGTTGAAGCAGAGAGACAAAAACACAGTGAACAAAACTAACTTTAGCACAGCGGATCATCACAGGCTCCTACGGGACTCCACAGAAAAACAGATCTCTATCTACAGGGTACTTTTACTCTCTTGCGCTGATATTTGGGGCAATTTATTTGCTTTGTCTGAAGGCGAAACATATTTCAAGTCATCCAGTGACCCAACACACATCCTACATGTATCCCTCACTGAATCTGTAAGATTGGATACTGTCGTCATTTCTGTCGCCTCAGTGGTTTGAGCGGTCTCAGCATTTTACTCTCTGATGCCAAAACGTTCCTCTGCTTCAGGCCGTATGTCCAATTATTTTACAAATGAAAAAGTGGACAATTTGTGATTATATGGTCCTTTTATGGTCTCTTAAGGATAACATGCCCCAGGACACCACATGTCCATCCGTCTGTGATCCCTCGGTGCTTAGACGTCGTACCCGTTTGCGCGAGTTGGCCACCTTCTCTCCTTTGGCCGCGTAAAGTGTGTCGTGGTACTGACGAGCGCCGTTTGCATCCAGGTTGACCAGCATGGCGTTGGGGTTCTGCATGGCAGCCATCGTGCCCTCTGGGATGCCGTGGTCGATGGCGTCGTTGATGGCGATCACAGCAGCGTGTACTGAGGATGGAGGAGAGGAAGGAAGGTGAGCAGGCGGCTTCACAACAAGGGAGCCGTTAGCTTAGCTTAGCAAGAGGCACTAATTAACGCATTAAATCTCGTTTGTACAAAAACTCATGTGTAATAATGATAATTTCTACTTCTTGGTCGGATGTCTTGTTCAGTATGAAACAAGAAAACAAGATATAAAAGTGTTAATCACTCAGCTTCACTGGGCTGGAAGGCTTTTTGTGTGTACCTTCAGCCAGAGCTAAGCTAGCTGCTTCCCTCTTTTTTGTAGTCCTAATGCTAAGCTTAGCTAACAGTCTCCTGGCTTTAGCTTTATATTTAATGAGAGCATTACTTATTGTCTCAACTTTTCTGTTCAATATCATCGATCAATATTTAATCATGTGGAATTAAATTAGATTCAGTTAGATGCAATTAAATGTGTAATTTGTAGGAAATGGGCAGAATTCCAAGGCAGCTCCAGAATAAAGGAGGCTGTGTTACTGCTGCTAACTACTGTTTACTCTCTCACTGTAGCGACAAGCTGCTGTTAGCAACTAGCTCAGTTAGCCATGAAGCTAAATGCCGCTATTAGCTGTCAAAGTGTGTTTCTCTATGAGTGAATGAGACAGTTAAGAGAAACTTGAATTCAGACGAGCGTATGATTGTATTTTCTTGTTTAATAAGGAGAGAAGATGTAAAACATATTTCCTTTCTCAACATTTAGTGAGTTTATCTTGTTTACTTTTTAAACTTACATGCGAACTTGCTGTTTTTTTTAATCAGACTGTTGAGCCTTGAGGTACAAAGTGGTATTATAACACAGGACGTGCCAGGGCTAGCTGATTAGCATGCTAACTTCCTGATAATATTAGTTGATTTTATTAACATTTTTGAAAACTCAAATTCTGGCCATATCTTTCTAATCGCACCGTTAACCCTGAAAATATTAATTGCTGCTTTTAACAAATAGGATAAAGGTGGAAAACTCAAAATGTATCATGTAAGTCTGACTGACTTTACAGAGCTGAAACAAGGTGACGTTTATTTACAAGAACATCGACTCATCCGAACTGTGTAAATAAACGATTTGACAAATCAAAATCTGCACTGACGTCGGGAGACTCCAGGATGTTCTGATCCGTTTCATTATGAAAGCATGAGTCAACTAAACTACAGTCTGTAACGAGCAGAGATCAGATCCCGCCCCCTCCCCGTGACATCCGAGCCCCTTCTCACATGCAGCCTCGTCCACAGACAGCTCATTGGCCAGGATCCCGCCAATCTTGCTGAAGGCGGGCATCTGGATGCCATACTTCTCCAGCTCACTCTTCATGTTGTTGATCTCCTCCTCTGGGAGAGAAGACAGAGCAGAAGGAACAGATCAACAGACGGAGGTGTAAAAACAAAAAGAGAGGGGAGCGGGGAGCAGACGGGGGGCTGGGTGAGGGAAGTGAGAGTCCACGGAGACGGACTGTTCCTGGCTCATGTGTGATTATCACATTTCTGGCTCTGGGACAGAGCGCCGAGCGGGAACTGACAGGAAAAGCTCTCACAGTTACTAACGAGTTTAACATTTCCAGCAGCTCCTCCATGAAAAACAAAGCTCCTCCTCTCAGGGTGGAGACACACACAACACATCTAAACTCCACGTTAACTCTGACATAACTGGGCTGACGGGGACAGACGAGGAGAACAGACGCACAGACTTGTGTTCACACTCTTACCAGTGAAATCTACTTTTCCATACAGGTCCTGGATCTGAGGGGCCAGGCCGAGCTTGAACAGGTACAGACTGTAACAGCAGGCAGAGATACAATAAGTGAAAGACACACGAGAGACGAGGTTACACAGGAACAGGAACAACACAGAGACAAACTCAGAAAAACGATTCTGTGTGACTAAACAAAAAGACATCTGAGGACGTCACCCTGAGCGATGGGAAACACTCATCCACATCTTTCACTATTTATTGACACGTTATAGACCAAAAAAACAATCAATCAAAGGGAAAACAGGCTCTAGGTTGAGGTGCATTGTGGGTAATGTAGGTGTCAGGTTTTGAAAAAATAGAAAAGGTGATTTCTTTGGTTCTGCTGCATCGATTTTGACCCAGTTTGTAAAGTGTCCACAGTGAGTCCAACAGTGTCATAGGAGTGCTTTCAAAACCTGGCAACTATATTACCCACAATGCAGCTGAGCTTACTGGATGTAGTTTATCACCATGGAGCCACAAAATGCAGGAGTGCTCAACAACACCTGTACACTTTATTGCATAAAATTAACTGACAGATTAATCAAGAATGAGTGTTCGATGCAAACTAAACTAAATAACAGACATTAATCTGTGGTTATGTTTATTGTTGACAGTATAAATGTGATATGTGGAGACCTGAATACCAACAAAATCATGTGAAATATGTTTTTGTTGTTGCCCCACAGCCGTCCAAGAGAGACCACCTGCTGCAGTTCTGCGGTAAAAGTCCAGTTTTTAGTTTTTAAATCCAGTGAATCAATCTGTGGAGATACGGTCGCCTCCCACCACACCACAACAACAACAACCAGACACCATGTTGTTTGTGTCATGTGGTTTTTTAAGAATCAGCGTGCTACTGTGGCATCTGGCTGTTTCTGCTTTGTGTTTGGACGAGTCGCACAGCTTGTTTGTGTGTATGTATGTGGGCACACACACACACACACAAACACTAACACCGTGTGTGTGTGTGTGTGTGTGTGTGTGTGTGTGTGTGTGTGTGTCTCTGCATCTTTACTACCAGAGGTGGAATGCTCCTACCTCGTACCACTGAGCGCCTCGCTGCTGAATAACACTCACCTCGTAAAAATGTCACAGACATGAAACATGCTCAGTCTACAGGGGACACGCAGCCTGTCGGGTGAGTCGTGAGCACTCAGGATCCAGTAAACGAGGAATTCATTTTAAGCATTATATCGGTTTGTTGCCCCTGATGACACTGTTTTAAATCAGCAGAGGAATGTAACCAGCGGTGTGATTGTGTTCAACATGCTGCAGGGCCACGCAGCTCCAGGTGGTCGGACAGACGGACAGACACAGAAAACAAAAGCAGACACGGTACCTGAGTGCGTGTATGCAGTAGATGCAGCGCGGCATGTTCTTTCTGTCATATATGTCTGTGGTTTCTGGGTAGAAGATCTGAAAACACAGACGGGAACAATGAGTCAACAAGAGCACTTTCAGCAGGCCGGTGACGGCGTGTCGGCGTGTCGCAGCATGTGTGCAGGAGTGAATCAGGATATTAGGGCTTACACAATGTAAATGTGCGTTCACACGCCCCGGCATTGTCTGAGCGCCGCAACTGAGGTGGAACTTTTGCAGGCAGCGACTTTTATTTTTCTGCTGCAGCTGCCAACTGGTGGGATTTTGGGGCCGATGCTCAATATTTTTAATGCCATCATGGCGACAAATATTCCGAGTTTGCCCAGAACTGACATGGTGGAAAGTTCTCAGAAAAGCTCTTTTGCTATAATAGGCCTCTGTTTATTTCTTTTAGACTGCGTAGTCACTTAAAGGACCATTTCAGTGTCTTTCTACAAAACAGTTTACAGATCCACTGACCCCTCTCCTCTCCAGTGGATTCAGCTCATTACATCACAGTGTGAAAATAAACTTTGTTTTAGCAAATCTATAATATACTGCTACTGCTACTGCATTGTTGTACACACCACAAGCCCAGGAGCTGTTTACCCAGACAGGCCGGGGCTAGCTGGTTAGCATGCTAAACATTGCAACACAATGTAAAAACTGTTATCCCTCCAAATTCTGTGGAACATTTGAGTGCAATGTCTTGACTTGTTTTCATCCTAATTTCTTAGACATTGCACCTTTAACCACTCTCTTTAACCACCAGTGTGTGTGTGTGTGTGTGTGTGTGTGTGTGTGTGTGTGTGTGTGTGCGTGTGCTCACCTTTGGCAGTCCCTTCTCTGACATGGCGTTGAGCCACTGGATGACGTTGTCTGTGTGTCTGAAATGGAGACCTGTGGCCTGAAACAGAGGAACAACAAACACGTGGTTCAGTCTCGACTCAAAGACTCAAAATCTGCCTCATTCACGCCGACAGCTCAGCTCAGCTCAGCTCAACAACTTCATGCTACAACACAAAGCAGGGAGACGCACGAGGACCGCGCTGCTGTCTGTAGAACGGCAGCGTTACATCTCAGACTGAAACGATGGAGACGAACAGGTTCTTCTTTTCAGCAGCTCCATTAACGGCAGGAAAGCTGTTTGTGGTTAAATGACACGTCCAATTTTAGCTTTACAGTTCTTCAGTGATGATGTTGGTTTAACTGTGTGTATTTGTCACTTCCTGCTTTACAAACGTTATAAAAATGGCCCCGTTAAGAGGACGGTCGAGGTAACAGTAGGAGGTATCGACACCCACCACCGTTACGTCTTCTGCACTATATTTATTGATGACGTAAGCTGCCAGTTACTTTGCAGATTGCATGCCGCTGACGCATAAACACGGAATCAAAAAGTTTTCACCTTGTAACGCGTCTGCTCGCGGTCGTAGATCTTCTTGAGGGAGACGGTGCGCGGGGCGAAGAAGTTGCCCAGTTTGGCCAGATAGACGCCGTTCCTGAGCCCCTCCTCCAGCTCCGTGGTGGGAGGCAGCTCCTCGTCCAGACAGGCCTCCATCCATCTGCAAGGAGAGGAGAGCGGATCACAAATCACAGCACGCACACGGAGGAAGCTCGGATCACGTACAGATAATTACTGTCGTTGAAAGCGCTGCAGCACCAGCTCAGGAAGACAGAAATTCAAAAAGATTTGTGACAGCGGAAAACAGAAAGCAGCGTTCAATAAAATGTATACTTGGAGATAACAACTGATGAAGAGCATACGGGTCGCTATAAGGACCGCAACACATTGAAATTGCACATTTTCATCAACCTCAGGTAAAGTGAATTCAGGAGCATCTTGTGTGTAACGTGTACATGACAACAGACTAAGAACTCATGGCAGTCAGAACCAAAAGGAATAAAAAACGATGAGAAATGGAAGAAAGACGGCACATTTAGATATATGACGGCATATAAGGAACCTTAAGGGATCATTTCTCATCGTTTGAGTTCAACATCACAAAGATAAACACACGATCAGATGTGACGTGTGGATCGCGGTACAGTGCCTCTCGTCTCTGCAGCTCCGGGACAACAAACACCTTCAGCAGCAGCACGGCTCGTGGTAACCTCTCCTCCTCAACACCAGGTTCCCAGCATTCCTCGTGTGTGACATTTCATTTCTTTTAGCTCATGATGTGGAGTCACATTCCTGCAGCGTGCCCCTGTCAGCTCTGGGCCACGGAGGAGACACGCTGAGCTCCGGACTGGATTCCAACACCTCGTGTCATCACCGTCCAGTAACCGAGGACGAGGACGAGGACGAAACGAGTCGCAGCGTTCTCCTTCAGCGAGCCCTCACTGATCCAATCTGCATCACTTATTTCCACTTCACTAACTGATTTCATAGAAAGATTTCAGAGCCACAAACTCGCAGCTCTCAGTCTCAGGCCACCAAACAGTGTCGGGGGTTTTGCTCGTGTGGAGGCCAGGTTACGGTTCTTTTGTTCATATGGGCGACTTTCACTTGTAATATTTTAACACTTTACTTTGAGGTACTTTTACAACACCTGTTCCAGTTACATTCAGCTGGATCAGAAGGCAACAAGAAGGAAAGGTTCAGGAAATGTTCAGCTTCCTTTTCTTCCTTCTTCAGCTTTACTAACGTCACATGTGGCACTTTTCTGATCCCATTTCATTACTGGGGAAAGATCAAACATGTCTTTTATTCTGCTGATGCCCGTCTGTGCTGTACGTTCCTGTAAATCAACAGCGTCACAGTTTCTTCTCCCAGCAGCGTTCCGCCACGCTTTTATTACGGCCTCCAAATATCAGCTCCGATTATGAAAACCTTGAGTTTATCGTCGGCTGTGAGGAATTTCACAGTGTGAGGGCAGAGGAGGGAGGTCAAACACAAACAGCCTCGCTCTCTTTTCATCTGCTAAGAAAACACTCCCACTCTTCTCTAACTAAAGGTCTTTTGTCAGGCAACAACAAGGTGAACTGTATCCTGGGCAAGATTAAAAGATTCCTCTCCTCCCACAGAGACACACAAACCTTCACTCACTGAATTCAATCAAATCCAAACTAATCTCACAACTATACCCGCGTCCTGATTGAGGCTCATTCTCAGGGATTCCTGTGCAGACATTTCGTCCTCGTACAAAGTACACTCAGACCCACACTTTGCCGCGGACAGGCCAACTCACAACCAGCTGAAACAACTCCCCTCCCAGGAAGTCGTGACATGGGGTCTCC